>CM052325.1:10309716-10325242 GCA_028455615.1 Lasioglossum zephyrum
CATACAAAAGTTGCAACCCCTTTCCACCCCCTTAGAGGTCGAATTTTCAAAATGCCGAAATAGGTGTTTTATTAATTATATCAAAGAGAATTAAGACCAAGTATCAAGCAAATCCGACCACAAATAAAATATTCCTCATACAAAAGTTGCAACCCCTTTTTACCCCCTTAGGGGTTGAATTGCGAAATATCCTTTCTTATCTTTTGTATAAATCATAAAGGTAACCTCTGTGCAAAATTCCAGCTTTCTAGGGCCAAGGGTTTAGCCTGGCCGTTGATAGGTGAGTGAGTCAGTCGGGACTTCGTTTTTATACATATGTAGATGATTCTGAATACAAAGAACACCTTTACCGGTGGAATACAACACCGCAACAACCAAAGAAACTCCATGAAATCTCCTATTTTGACAAGTCTATTACAACAACCGACTGATGCAACACCTTAAAGAATACGTTCTCACATCGATCCATGAAGAACAGCCCTAAAGCGTCCCCTTTACAAGTCACGAGCCAGCAGAACGAAAATCATTTGTCCCGAGCGACGCGACAAAAGAGGTAAGTGCTCATCCTCCGTTCGCAGGATCAGATTCCATTCGGAATTATTTAACTCTATCTCTCTTTCTCTCTGGTTCTTTGGTGGCGAGGGCTCCTTTCCCCGGGAAAAGTATCGGTGAATTACTCGAGTCTCATAACGGGGGTGTTGGTGGGGAGATTTCTCTTTGTCTCGGCCTCTTTTTATCACTCTTCGGTTTCACGGGCTCGTGCGAATCGCGCGCTTGCAGTCGTCGTTCCCCCCAAACCCCTCTGTGGAATCTTTATTAAAATGCACAGAGGCTTGAAGGCCGGTCCCTCTCGACCTCTTTGCGGACTTTTTCATGTCAGCCTGAATTCCGTCCGTCGTATCTCGCGCCTCTCGCTACCCGAAACTCATTATGCGATCTTCGCCACCCGTTTTCGAGTGGAGCCGCCGGGGTTGCGATGACCGTAATTCCGATTCGCGACCTTCTATCCGCTTTGCCCACATCACCGGGCCAGCTTGACAAATTTCTAAACAGTGTCACATCCTGGTACTCCGTCGAACTTCACTTATACTGGTTCAAGTTCATTCGTCTTCTAAGATTTCAAGGTGACGACTATTCTTTTGCACGCGACTTAATATTGTTTTATAAGTAACTTGGGGAGAAGTTATCTTCGAGCCTGCTACATTTTACCTAACCTTCAAATACCCAAATAATACTAGCTAACTTCATGACAAAAGGGTAGTGAGCATTTGCTCAAGGGATCTTTTAAAAACATTCAACTCAACCTTTGCAACTAGTTGCAAAAATGTTGCTTCAAATAATCTCAGAAACCTCCTATTTCCGGATGTTCAAGGAATTTTGAGACAGCCTGTATATGTTCGAAAAAGTATTTTGTAAAAATCCTTTCGGGCTGGACTATCTCTAGATTGAATGATCGCAAAGGTATGATCATGGTACTCGTTGGACTCGTCTTTCCATTCTCCGTAAGAATATCCGAAGAAAATATACAGGGTGTCGATTAAAAAAATACAACCGTTAACGTAAGAATAAATATAGACACTTAATGAATGAATGAAAAGGGAAATTTTTGTTTAAATTCGTGTGTGCGGTATTTAAGCGTGCGCCATCTTTTTTTATCGCGTATAGCAATTTGCGCGACAGTGGTTCCGACGGTGCTCGGTAAAATTGGTAGAGGACAAAACCGTGGAAAAGAAAAATCGATGGGTCGAGTTCTGAGGGAACGAGGGGGTAAAAAGGAGAAACGGGAAATGGCAACGGGAAGACTCGTTGATAAGAATAGGATCGTCCGCGTGGGAATTACGCGAGCGTGTCTAGCCCCTGCTCGATAACGAGAGAACTATCCAAGGAGGTGGCCTGATAAAACGCTCCTGGGGAATGAGTCCCGCTTTTGCCTTTTAGAAATGCCGAATCGTCGAACAAAAGATATTTCATCGCATCCGGCCGCGGACGAGAATTCCAAAGCGACCCGCGCACACGTCTCCTACCGTAATCCGTCCACGTTCCGACGGCGATTAGGCTAAAATTGTGGACGCTTGTTGCGAGACTTTCGGGATTTTTTTTGCGATAGAAAGTCCTGGCTGTGTTTCATTGTTTTATTCGAGATTCTGAACGATACTATGCGTAACAGTGATAAGATTCTTTTCACGAGATTTCATTAATATTTGTTTAATAACTTAACAGTTTAATATTTCAGTAATATTTTTTAATATTTAATCATATATATTAATGATATAAGATATCATTAATATTTTTAAATATAGTAAAATTTATAAATATCATTAATTTCTTTTTTCTTAAACTTTGTTTTTTTTTTATAAATATCATTAATTTCTTATCAATTCCTACAGAGCATGAAAATACGAATCCAACAAGTATAATGACCATACCGTTTTCATCATTCAATATCGTAATGTTTGTATCTGAAAGATCATTTTTGAAAAATTTTAGTACTTTCTGACATAAATATCTCACGATTGAATGATCGAAACGGTATGGTCATTGTACTCATTCGAGTCGTTTTTTCATGCTCTAGAAGAATATCGGCAAGTATGTACAAAATGACGTTCAAGAAAATACTGATGGACACTCGAAATAACTGCATTTTTAATTGTTTGAAACACTAACATTTTTTATTACGAAAGCAGTTGTTCTTTTTCTTTTTTTGTAAACGATACTACTATTTGGTTGAAAAAACTTTTACACAAAGCATGGGGGGGGGGGGGTGTAGAAAGAGAAATAGTTTAGCGGAAACTCGCCGGCAGTGATTACCACTTTATCGAGCTACGAAAGGGCCGGAATCACCGCACGATTCGTCGCGATTCAGCACGGTTCAGCGTCTAAAAGCGTGTCGTTTAAGCGGGATTGGTCGTCCATCGCATTCGCCCCTCGAAAACTCAAAGATAACACCGGTAATAGCAACGGGATCAAAGTGATAACCTCTCTATCCCCGATGCTTCAAAGCGTTACAGTTAGAAAATCGCGTTCGAGGTGTGCGGGAGAATTCAGAAACCGTGTCGGTCCGTTTGATTTTTTTCCGGGTCGCCTCTCACCCTTCTTTCGAGGGATGAGGGCGGATGAAAGTAGGCACAGCGATTCTCATTATCGACGTCTCGGTAAGTGCTGACTCGTCTTATCCGATGGGCGGTTTAAACAAAGTGTCTGAGGTCACTGCTATTTTGTTCAAAAAACTTGAGGCTTGAGGCTTTTAGGCTTTTGAGGCATGAGGCTTCAGGTTTTTTTGAGACTTTTGAGGTTTGAGACGTTTGAGGCATGAGGCTTGAGGCTTGAGGCTTGAGGCTTGAGGCTTGAGGCTTGAGGCTTGAGGCTTGAGGCTCGAGGCTCGAGGCTCGAGGCTCGAGGCTTGAGGCTTGAGGCTTGAGGCATGAGGCTTGAGGCTTGAGGCTTGAGGCTTTTGAGGCTTTTGAGGCTTTTGAGGCTTTTGAGGCTTTTGAGGCTTTTGAGGCTTGAGGCTTGAGGCTTGAGGCTTGAGGCTTGAGGCTTGAGGCTTGAGGCTCGAGTTTTTTTAGGTTTCTGAGACCTGCGGCTTAAGGCTTTTGTGGCTTATGTACCTTGTTCCTTGAAGACTTTTGTTCCTCGTGATGAATACTATACGATTTAACCCTTTGGTTACCCTGGACGAGATATCTCGCCGCCCCACCTAGACACTATAGACAAATATATTTTATAAGTAACTATATCCTGATTTGTAAAAGGGAGAAATGAATGAAATCTTTATTAATTTGTTGAAATATAATTTTATTTACTTTCTACATGATAAATTTCAAAACATAGTGTTATTTACACATAGAGGTACGTCACGATTCTGACAAAAATACCTTGTTTCTTTGCGTACTCCGTTGTCTTGGCATACGACGCAACGTTTTGTTGGATATCTTATCTGAGAAAATATTTCGTCTGTAATGTCAAACCACAGGTGCTAGGTGGCGAGCTATCTCGTCAAGAGCGTTTATCGGAAAGTATCGGGGCGCGAGATATCTCGTCCAGGGTAACCAAAGCGTTAAATGAAAACAAAAACTTAGCCTTTAGAAAAGAATCAATGTAATTTCTGATATTCATTTTTTAACAGATCTCCGCCATCATTTTTATACACCCCGTCCATTTTCTTGCTACACATATGTATCTGGTAACGCAAAGGTACGTTTGATCTTGTGTTTTCTTTCTACTCCTTAAAACAATGCAACCTTATCCACAACATTTTCCCACGGACCAAAGAACAACGAAGCTGGAGCATTATCTTCGTAACTGTCGCGAAGGTCTCTACCGTAAGTGTTCGAGCGGTAAACACGACGATCGAGCCAGGGAAATACGATGCGATAGTTAGAGAGATACCGTTGTACACTCTTAATTTTCCGTTTCGGGTCGAATTGACCCGAAGAACAGGCAGCCAAGCGCCGTGTCACGGAGGTTAGGTGGACGATGTGCGATCGTTTCGTCGCCTGCCACAAGAGCCGCGTGCGAAAGGAGCAACGAAGTAGGATAGGAGAGAATCGTGAGCTCCGGGTGCAGGGCCCGGGGGCGCGTGCACATTCATGGACCGTCATGGAAACACGGATGTGTAACAGTAGCTAAGAAGAGTAGTATAGCTTGGTGCGAGAGGGAACGTCGGCGGGGGAGGGCAGGATGAACACGATGGTAAACTCGGAAACGCTTTGTCCGGTGGCTGAGTCTGTCTGGCGTCGTTTTCACGGCGGCTTGAGCCCGCTTTTCGTGTAAACCGCTTACGGGCAGGGCGTAAACGTAGCGGGAACGGGGTGATCCAAGGCGGGAATTAGGGAGAAGGAAATCGAGAGGCGTGGAAACGGCGCCTGTTACGTGTTACACACGCGTGCGCGCGTTCCCTCCACGATGTGCACAACAACCAGACCAGACAGACAGCGTGTCCCGTCATCGACGAAGTCGCAATAACCGCTCGGCAAATATTTAACCGGCGCGCCGATCCTCGACCGTGGGAAACCCCCTGAATGCTCCGTCCTGTTTCCAGGATCGTGTACGATGTGTACACTGCGAAAAAAGACTGTGCGTCCTCGAAGCGACCATGATTTTTCCAGCCTGATACCGATCTACCAGCGCCGTTGGACCGAGACGACGATCCTTGCCCTTGTTCGTCGATACATTCGGTCCTATAACTTCTATGTCTGCAATGCTACCTTTGTGCAACTTTTACTGAAATATCCGCCACATTCTCCCGAGTAGAATGATACCAAACACAATACAGTTCGGCTCGTTTTTCACGGATTAATCCACAATTTAGTGGAGCCTCGCTTATCCGAACCTGTTGAGGTATGAGGTTCGCTTATGGGAAACGAGCTATATTTATCCAACACTTGTGAACTGATTTATTATAATATACGACGAGTATAAAGAGGTTCTATACGACTGGACGTACATACACGGTTCAAGTCTTAGGACGTTCTGACCGCGTCAACAAATAATCTAATTACATAGAAGTACACAGTAGGTGTCAGCATAGGTAGGTTGTTCTTCATAATCGACATACTTGTCGTTATTACATTCAACAGAACCGACCACTGGAATATAAAAATTTAAACAATGGAATTATTGGTCGAGCTAGATCAAATCTGTACTGGTTTCTACAATGTATCCCTTAGTGACGGTTCGGATAATCGAGGTTCTATTAAATCGTGGATTAAAGAATCAAACGTGATCCAAACTGTGTCATGTGGGGTATCATTTTAATCAGAAAAATGCTACGCATATGATGGTACAAGTTCCACAGACAAATTGTTGAAAAGGAAAAGGTAATGTAATAAAAATGAGAAACAATTCTAAGTGCTCTCGTTTGCAGTAACGAAAGATATGTGAATTGTCTAGCTCGTCATTTTGCGTAACACCGTGACCGGAAACTGCGTATTATGTCAGGAATAGTGGATACAATCGCGAAAGAGACACTATGAAAATGCTCACGATGATTTTTCCAACTGGCTGCCAATCCGAGCGCTGCCATTGCCCTATTCAACCGAGACGGAGCCGATCGCTGTCTCTGTTGTTCTTTCGGTTCATCGGCTCGCCGCTACCAATGCTACCTTTGTTACAATCCTTTGATTCTTCCCATAGAATGCCGGCCAGACGGATGAGAAACCGACGGAACGATAGTATGTTAATTGCGGAACATTCAGTCAGGTCTGTATCTCCCTGCAAAAGGGCCTTGTGCGTCTGTCTGATTCGGTTCGAATGCAAACGAAACATTTTCTAAGGCGGAGAGAAAATGTTTGTTCGACGATGTTTGAACTCGTATCATTTCAAGAATAAAAATCGTACGAACATAAACATTGGCTTATTTCAAAGCTTGAAGCCTCTGTTTTCATGCACTACCACTAATTTCTCCGAAAATAATTTTTTCTTGTTATAACAGGTGTGGCCAAGCGCGGCACTCAACTTTCTGTATGCGAAGAATGTTCGACGGTGTTTGAACTGTTGTTATTACGTGAGAAAAAAAGATCGCATCAACATAAATTTGGCCTTATGTTAAAGCACGAAGCCTCTACTCTCTTTTACAGAGTACAACTAATTCGTCGATAAAAAATGTTTGCTGGTTGTAACAGGCGGGGGAAGCGTAGGCACTAACTTTTGTGATTTTTATGGATGGTGTTAGGGTTCATTGTGCACAGAGCTGCAGGTGAACGATAACTCTGGGAGGTTTTTGCAGTAATCTCTCTCTCTCTCTTTCTCTCCTCTCGTCCGGAAAGCGGCGATCGACTGTAATCGGACCGTTCGACTCTAACGTATGAAAATCGCCGGGCTTATTACGCCTGCGATATTGCCTCTGTGCCGGAGCGAAAGCGCGCGAAAGACAAAAGGGAACTGGGAACGGACTCGATGGAAACACCATCGGCTCGATTTTAATTCCGACCGGAAACGAAACCCTCTCGTGATGTCTCTCCCTCTTCTCGACTTTTGTTCTTTTGCGCTCTCTCTCTCGCTCTCCCTCTCTCTCTGTCCCTTTTTATTTTTCTCTCTTTCTCTAGCGATGCACGCGCGGTAATCGTACCGTGGAACAAGATTCCACCGGCACTCGACGCCATCCTGCCTTTTATACTCATTCTACCATATACGCCGAGAAATATTTACCGTTTCCCAATAATGCTCACTGCCTGGCTCGCCTTTCTTCCAGTTCCGCTCCTTTCCGGCTCTATTCGCCTCCTCTCTAGCTGTACGTAGAGATTCGAGGGCTTCGAGCTCCTCCTCCGATCAGAAAATTCATTTTTTCTGCGCGTTTAACTCCATTCTAGTGTACAGTGTATTCCGAAAATATTTCAACACAAAATCTCCGTGGTTTCAATGACGAAACAAATTTTTCAATGGATTCAGACCCTCGAATTTGTAATAGTTCCGGGCAGAAGAGGGTCTTCGGTTTTCCAGTTGCTGCGCTGTACAAAAATATTTTCGATAAAAATGAACGACGGCTGGCGAAATTATAGGCTTCAAGCTTTAAAATAAACTCGAGTTTGTCTTTGTACGATTTTTATTCACGAAATTACAACAGTTCAAACATCATCAAACATTTTCGCAAACAAGAAATTTAGTATTATTATTATTATTATTATTTATTTATTTAATGTTGCTTTAACATCAAATGTCATTAGCAACACGGTACATTTTCTTACAATATTTTGTACATCTTAGTATCTTTGATATATTGGGCAAGACCGACAATGTGTTTAGCATGACAGACAGGCAGTTTAGCATTTTTCCTTTAATTTTCATATTTTTTGCATTCCAGTATAAGGTGATTTATATTAACTGGTACTTTACATATATCGCAGATCATGTTTTCTTTTTTACTTAACAAAAATGAATGGGTTACTTCTGGGTGCCCAATTCCGATTCTAGAAATTGACGTTTGAATTTGACGATCTATTGGAAAGTTAGTGTTCGATTATATTTTTCAGAAGTTTGACGATCTCTAACCCGTTGCAATTCCGTAAGAAATAATCGTACAGCGATAAACTTGTACTCATTTTGAAGCTTAAATATTGTACTTTCGCACACATTTATTCATTTTGCTCCAACATATTTTTACGTAATGTAGCAGAGGAGAAATTGAAGATCCAATTTTCCACAAAAGTGCTACAAATTCAAACCTGTGTAAAAATCTTTAAAAAAAATTTCTTGAATGAATCTTTCACAGATTTGAAAATTGAAGCCTCCCCTTTACAACCACACGTTAAACATTGATTTAAGATATTTTCCTCACTGTTTTATGGAAGGAAAATGTGGAACATACTAAGCCCCTATACAATTAAAGGTACATGGTTTCGTGTGTACGCAGCTTTAAAGGTGGAACAACGTATAAACTTGATCTTGCACGTGGCCGCTTCTGGTTAAATGCATCGGTTCGATTTTAATGCCCTCCCCATTCGGTTCTAATACCCCATAGAATTTTTCTTCTGCGTGAAACAGAAAAAATTCGCTCTCCCCTTGGCCGCTGGGTAGATTCCCATAAAATATCGGGGGCTTTTCGGCGTAACTATAAAACCACTATAAAATTTCAGTTGATCTGGTGCAGTAGTTAAGAGAAACACGTTTTCTACTTAAATGTAATGGTTCGGACTTACAAGATATTTTTACGAATTTTCCAGAAAGCTTTGAACATTTTCAGGTGGCGCGTGCATTTTGTGGTGTGTGCGTAACCATTTTAACAAATTTCTTTTATTAGTAATAATGTAAATGATCTCTGCAGTTTTCTTTTATTAACAAATCTATTATTTCTCTCTGTTTCAGGTAAGTCTGTTCGCAATAGGATATATTCCAATGACAAATTAAACCTAATTAGCCAGGTAAGTAAACCACGTTGAAAGTGATCAATATTATTAATTTAAAAGGTCCGTGTCGCGTGCATGCAAAATTATCCAACAATTACAAATAATCAATATAAGCTCTCCCCCTTGTTGTATATAAAGCGATTTAATTAATTATTCAAACGTTATTTAAATATTACATTACACACAGAGTGTTTCCAAAGAATATTACGTTTTACAATATTGGTTATAAAAGTCTACACAGCATGCATTAACAATATTCATCCACATCAATGTTCCATAATGCTCAATCAATTATACGTTAATCGTGTAACCATATTTATTATACTGTATTAAAATAATTTTATGAATCTTCGAAACGCAAAAGCTGCAACGAACCACAGTAAAAACTCATGTTTCATTGCTAATATACAAAATACAATTAACTGAAATCTTCAACCGGAAGAATTCTTCTGCCCGTTTAAATTCTCATTATTATCAGAAAGTCGCATTAAAACGTCTTTCTTTGTCGACCATATTTTTAATACTTCGTCAAGATAATTTCATAACTTTTCAAAAAGCAAAAGCTCAGAAGGGCACGCATGAAAAGCTTAAATTTCATTAAGTTCTACATGCGCGAGATGCGTTCTACTATTCTGGATCTTCGAATTAAAATTTCGTTCTCGTGTGTCGTAGTGTTTGTCATTATTTTATCGCGCGTTCTGAGGTCTATATTAACCATATTTTCGAAAAATCTCATCAGAACAATATGTTATAATTTCTCAAAACTCAGAAGGACCAAATCGTAGTCATCAAAAAATCCAATTATTATATTCTATTGTAAATACGAAATGCAATCAACAATTTTTAATTTTCAAGTGAAAAATTCTCCTATTACTTAATTTGTTGTACTCCATTTTTATCAGAGTGTTCAAATGCTTCTGTTAACGATATTTTTAACGAATCGCTTCAATACAATTTCATAATTCCTAGAAAATCAGAAGGAGCAAATAACAGTCATTAAAACTCCAATTTTTGTACCACTTCAATTTTTATATTCCATTTTCATCAGGGAGTCGAAACGCTTCTGTTAACCATATCTATATATACAAAAACGAAGTCCTAACTGACTCACGCACCTATCAACGGCCAGGCTAAACCCTTGGCCCTAGAAAGCTGAAATTTTGCACAGAGGTTTCGTTTATGATCTATACAAGAGATGAGAAAGGATATTTCGAAATTCAACCCCTAAGGGGGTGAAAAGGGGTTGCAACTTTTGTATGAGGAATATTTTATTTGTGGTCGGATTTGCTTGATACTTGGTCTTAATGCTCTTTGATACAAATAATCAAACACCTATTTCGGCATTTTAAAAAATTCGACCTCTAAGGATGTGGAAAGGGGTTGCAATGTTTGTATGAGGAATATTTTGTTCGTGATCGGATTTCTTTGAAACTTAGTCTTAATGCTCTTTGATATAATTAATCAAACACCTATTTCGTCATTTTGAAAAATTCATCCCCTAAGGGGGTGAGAAGGGGTTGCAACGTTTGTACGAGGAATATATTATTCGTGGTCTGACTTACATCGTACTTGGTCTTTCTTAATCCTCATTGATACAATCTGAATTTGGTTGAATGGGGGGGTTAAAATGTTTTATGGAGAAACAATATCAATTTTCGAGGGCATTAAACGAGAGCTAGTTTTTAATAAATCTCTTCGAAAGAATTTTATAATTTTTCAAGAATCACAAAGCATAAATTTGAATACATTCTGCACGCAGTGTACACGATGAACAACTCAAAAGCTTCAAATAAAAAATCCTTCTGTCATGCAGCATTTCGTATTTTATTTTGATCAGGGCAGTAACAGGAAAATATCCTTCTCCATCGAGTCTGAGATAGTCGGATATCCTGGCCAGTCGCGTTTTATGCTTTTTTATCCAGTATCCCAGAGATCTCGGTCCCCGGCAATATTTTCTTGTTTCACTGTAAGTGAGGAGTTTGACAAGTGTCAGTTTGATTGGCGGTAACAAAGAAAATACGATCCTCCCGGTATGAAATCGCCCGAGGGATGTGAACAAGAATGTCGGTACCATCTGCCTTCTGTTCTCATCGTCGGAATAAGCATACTGTCACCGACTGACTTCTTACCTTAATATACTATAATAAATATCCCCGGTTTTTACGATACCTTTTACTGGGCTAGAAATTACAGAGAGAGCGAGACCGCTGCTCCGTTTTTATCGCTGCGCCTATAAAAAAGGAAAATACTCTACCCAGATCATAAGACAGGACGTACTCGACCCTTTCACGGCGATGGCTGGGTCTATTCAGACCTTGCATCGCAATCCCACAATTTCGATAACGCTCAACTTACCATGACTGGTTATATAAATTCTTTAGTTGAAAATTATTGAAATGCATCATCTTTCGAGGTCACCTCTAACAAGTTTCCAAGTTCATAGTGTATCTTAGATATTCTGGTAGAGCACGAAAAGACGAATCCAACGACCACCATGAACATACCATTCCGATCACTCTATCTCGAGATATTTGTCTTCAAATGGTATAGTTTTTTGTGTTTTCAGACTCAAATATCTCGAGATCGAATGATCGGAATGGTACGTTCATGGTAGTCGTTGAGTTTGTCTTTCCATGCTTTACAAGAATGTCCAAGAAAAAATACGAGGTTTCGTAATAAAAAAAGAAGTGAATACACGATTATTAAATGAGTATATGTAGGGAGAAGTTATCTTTGAGCGGTGAGAATTCTGTCGAATGTCGCGTTGATAGTAACTGTAACGACGCGACGATCCGATATTAGTTACTTATTGATTTATTTTGCGTTCTTCATATTTTATAATTTGCGTTATTCATTATTCTGGTTCGACGTATTGAATAGAAAAAACGTGTTTGATCTCAGATGGAGATTTAAATAAGACAATTTAATTAATTGTATTCAAGATAATTGGAATTAAACGTTAAACTATTGTGTTTGCGGACGTGTTATTTCTAGTTACGACTTAATTCCTACATATATTTCGTATGGTTCAAAAAATCGAAAAAATTAATTCCTCCAACGAAAATTAGAAGCTGCATCAAAATCGTCGAACTTTCAAAAAAAAAATCCGTCCTGGGGAACTTTAAACATTCTAGAATATTGGATGCTCTCGGTTTTAGGGATGATCGGGCTACTCAGCGCGCGCGACTATACAATCGATTATCCTCACGGACGTTAACGAGCGCGATCTCTCTTTCGTTAGCCGGTCCGGAGGCCGGGACTCGTACTTCTCTTCACTTTCCTGCGAGCGTTGCGTAAATCTTATACAGTCCCGAGCCGTAGAACCCGGGAGTAACACCTCTCGCTCGTAGGTCGAAGCGCCGGCCATAAATTTTTGAGAGTTCGAACCGATCCTGCCCACCCGGGACGAGAGACACAGAGAGAAACGGAGAATCTTGCCGTCTCCCTCCGTAGAAGTATCTCTGATGTCCCTTATTCCCCTCCTAACGTCTCCCCCAGTCCCTCCTTTAGGTCTTGCGCTCCTTTCTGCCCACGGGGAACGTCGGGACACGCGCCCAGTCTGGACCCACGCCCACGCGTTGCATACCGTACGCCCTTTAACTCTTTTTATTCCTTTTACCATCCACCTCCCTTTCGTACTCTTCTTCTCATCTTCCTCCTCTTCGCGCTCTACCTTAGACCCCCTTTCTTTCGCTCCTTATTTACGGCTGCAATACAAATACACCGTGTGACAAAAGAATAACTTGCAGTTTTGTCAGGTTATGGGATAACGATTGGTGAATTTTACCATGTTGTTGCTAGCTTTTGGTATGCTCAGTCCGATTCATAAATAACTTCAAACAATTTCCTCGAAATAAAATTTATTTATGATTAAAGTAAAAATATAGTTGGGTATGCAATTTCTCAGATCATTTCAAGTAACTTTTTCCTTTGCGAAAATGTTCTACTCCGCTTAGTTCAGTAGTTATTAGCGAAAAACACGGTCCAATCAGAGCGCGGTTACAATAAACGGGCCCCGCCTCAGTGTTAGGTCCCGCCCACCGTGGCGTCGGCAGTATTCTTCGTTAATAACTCCCGAACGGGGCCTTGCAGAGCATTTTCGCAAAGGGAAAAGTTGCTTGAAATATTCTCGGGAAGCTATCATGATTTTTTGAAGTTTTTTTAGACATTCTTTATATGTCTAACATTAGTTACGATGTGCAAATAAATTAATATCGTGTGAATCTAAATGTAAGATATTATTTTAAATCATAAATTATACTTTTTGAAGAGTATATTTATAATCCATCTTACCAAAATATTCTTGTGCAACCTCTTCAACGAATATTTTTGATTTAATGAGGATTTCGTGGGTGTCCGGCGGTTAGCGTCTTAATTACAGACATAAACCACGAAGCGGTGTGCGAGATGTGTTAAGTAACGGCTCGCTAAATACTGTTGAGCATTGTTAGAGAACAGGACTGGTCTCTCTCCATCTCTCTTTGTCTCTCTCTGTCGGCCTGTATCAACTTAACCGGTTCTCCATTACCCCTTCTGAGCGTTCATTAACCGCTTCAGGAGAATCCGAATTAATTCGGTTCTGATGTAATGTGACAATTCCTTTATCCCGAGTTAGCTGGGTAATTAGTATTCATAGCACAGTGGGACATGAAGACCGATGTCTCCGGGAGCCACACAGGCGAAAGCCTGATTCATAATTGGCGAGATGCTCGCTGACTTTGTGGCTGACTTCGGGGAGGTATGTCAATGCATGCGTGCTGAATATGTGTGTCGATGTGTTCGTCATTGAAATCGAGACTCGCATATTGAAATGATCATGTTCGATGTGATTTGTAACCATTATGTGCATTCGATATATGAAAATGTTATAACATTGTTAGTATGATCATTTATTAATTACTACTGTAATCAATGTATCGAATCATTACAATCATTAAGAACACACTGACATGTCACAAAATTGATATAATTCGAAAATTAAGAATCACTCGAATTGAAGCTCTTTGAGTCATTTTTGAAATGTGTTCCGATTGGAATTTTCAAATGTTCGAGGGCTCCAATTAAAGTTGGAATATTTTACCTCATGACAAGTATCCGTGAATTAAAAAAATAAATACATAGGTGTGTCGCAAATTTGATAAAACTCGACTATCAGCTCGGTCAAAAATCTCTTGAATGAAAGGACATTTTTGAGTAATTTTTGCAACGCCTTCCGGTAGGAATTTTCAAATGTTCGACGGCTCCAATTAAAGCTGGAAGATTGCAGTTTGAGATAAATGCACTTCGATTAAATAGGAAACGCTCATTCACGTCGAAAAATTAAAAATAATAACAGTTATTAAAATTGTGCAGACTACAAACTGGCATAAGTATTTGCCATTCTATAAATTTTGTAATACATACAGATCAACAATAATAAATTGATGGGTGCGAAAGCAACGGACTAAAAAATTCATGTAACATAATGTCGCGTGCACTCTACAGATATATTTCGATAAAATGAAATAATGTGTGCGAGTAAACTGCGAATGTTTGTGCGAATGTGAAATTTTTATTTATCCGAAATAAAAAAAGAAGCTAAACAGCAGTGGCAACGTGCAGAATTTCGTAACCATCGTTCATCAAAATATGAAACCGTCACGTTCGAAATGTATATTTTTGTTCCGACCCCGAAAGATAGTAAAAGGTTCGGTCATTTACATGCAAATATTATCATTAACTTTTCATGCACAGTCGCTGACGTTTTTCAGTGAGAGAAAATTCCCCTTTTGATTGAGAGATAGGACACGCACCAACTCCGCAAAAAATACAGATTTTTTTCGTGGAAATTAAAATGTAATAACCAGTAGCTACTTTTAACTTTCGTTCTTCTCCAGAAAAGAAATAATTTCATTATTGTATTCGCTTCATTTGATAGATTACGAAACACGAGAATTCAGTTCGTTTCACATTCGAGTTTGACAATTCCTTCGCCGCTTGAAGAATATAATCGCGCGCGATAATTTAATGGAAGATTTTCCCTCGCGTTTCAAAGTAAATTGTTCCCAAACGAATTACAATTCGATTAAAATTGCGATGTACTGGCTGTCATTGTTTCAGGCGGTGTGCTCTGCAGAAAATTTTGCGAACGAAATAATAAAATGAAGTTCATCATCGAATTTATAACTTAAAAAAATATCAAATTTATTAATTTTACATTCAAAAGTGGCATTTTTCTAACAATAATAGCTAGACAGCAGATTTCATGCATTTCTAACAGAAAGTAGGTATAATTTAAAGCAGTGAAATCATTAGAATAATTTAAAAGTACTGTTATACAACTTTTGTCTAAGAAATTTTTTTATATTTTTATAAATAGCGAAAATATTTAGACATTCCCATTTATACGTCCTTCTATCATATAGAAAAATGCAGATTTCATAACTGTAATGGAATAATTTTTACTCTCATTAAGGTTACAGTTTTTTAATTATATAATATTATTACTGCTATTTCTTACGAACAGAATAGTTTGTATGATACCACGTCCATAAATACTAGACGATACCGAGGAGCCTGTGTTCTCCTCGAACAAAAATTGGAAAGGGATATTTTATATTTGCCTTGCAGACACCATATATATGAAATCATTTTACATAGTATATTTCACGAAAAAATGTTAAAATCTTCAGGTCCAAATGTTT
>CM052325.1:10325342-10370478 GCA_028455615.1 Lasioglossum zephyrum
TAAACGATCCCTAGCATCAACATACGTTTCCGTCAAATTATGATTTATTTTTTAAAAATCTAGGCAACGAAAGCTCATGAAAATTACTGCATAAGCTATGGATGATAAAAAGTATTTCAGAATTTTTTCGAAACCGTGAAACTCGTGAAGTTACTCAAAGGACCTCTAGTATCCAAGTACGTTCCCGTCAAATTATGATTTATATTAAAAAGATCAAGGCAACGCAGGCTCGTGAAAATTACTGCATAAAATTCTAGAGACCATCAAAAGTATGTCAGAATATTTTCAAAACTTTTTCGGAATCGTGAAACTCGTAAAAAATTACTTAAACGACCCGTGGTATTAATATACGTTCTGTCAAATTATGATTTATTTCTAAAAAAATCTAGGCAACGAAAGCTCGTGAAAATTACTGCATAATATTCTAGGGACAATGAAAAGTATTTAAGAATTTTTTCGGAATTTTTTCTAAACCGTAAAACCAAAAGAAAATTACTAAAACGACCCCTTGTATTAATACTCGTAAAATTTTCATTAATTTGTAGAAATCGAGCCGATGAAAATGTGTAAAAGTTGGTTTAGTGTGAACACGGCTTAAGGCAGTCTTCCATGATTAATGTTGAGTTAGCGTATCCATCGAGTCAATGGTTAATTATCAGTTTAGGTCTGTAAACAGGCCCCGTCGGATCTCGGCGAGACAAGAAACGAAGCGCGTTCGGCGTTTATCGAATTATGGACTATCGATTTACACAATTGCTCGGTGCGATTTCGCTCCGCGGAATGAGAATGGAACGGGAGCAGCGGCGGCGGCGGCGTGACGGCAGCAACGGGCGGCGAACGCAAGACAGGTGTCGCGCGACGAAGTTAAACGGATAAGGGACACACGAGACGCAAAGTAATGGAAGTGTCAGCGGCAAGTGCATTTGTCCTGTCGTTTGCAGAAAATCAATTTCGCAATGAGTGGCTTGTGTCTCTGTTACGAAACCGGTGGAAGAACAACGGGATTGGCGAACCACCCGTCATCCTATGGGGAAAACTGCGTTTCCTCAGACGGGAAACGTCTTCCTCCTTTCTTTTATTTTCGCGAAACAGTGCTCGGAAATATAAAGGCATTTGCTATACTGCAACTTTTGCAAATTGCAAACACATAGCAGGATCGGATCGTTAATAAAATTTAAAAATGACGATATACATTTAGCATTTAAAATGATTAAGAAATATAAATTAATGAAAATGTATTAATTTTATTAGCATTTTGATTACGATAGATTTGATTTGCATAAAAAAGAATTCGAATCTGCGGGATTTTGAACTTATACTGATAATACAGGGTGGATCGCCACATTTTGCCATCTAGATTTACGTCATTATTATTACGCATAGCAAATAATGTTTTAGATAAAGTTGAATGGTTTTGAGAGGGACACATTCTGATGGTACATTTTTTTTGTAGGTGGACGTGTAGAGAAATATGAAGGTCATTAATGTTTTTATAAATGGAATCATATATTTTTATTGCTTCAGCTGATGCTCCTTCATATTCTTTACAAAAAAGTATTAATCTATTTGTGTAAAAAAATCATTAGTAGGAGCGCAATAAGTAGGTGAGCAAGAATTATCAACACAGAAAATGTAAATATTTAATGTAAATATTTAAAATATATTTTATAAAATATTGCCACCATATAAAAATTAATTTCTGCACCAACACTAAATATTTCGCCGAACTCAATGTATTCGACGAATCGTAAATTTGAAAAATAAATTTCATCCCTAACAGATTTTCGCCGTCGTGTCAATTGAACAAGGGAAGAATTGGATCGGGAAAATGAGAGACGGATGAGGGTTAATTTTCGAGTGCAATCTTTCGGAGCCAGGTTGTACGATGACAAAGATTCAGACGCCATTGAGCGGATAGGAGTAATGGCGGCGGCGAGGGGTCGGAAAATCTGTAACTGTAGAGGACAAGATGAGGGGATGAGGGTAGTTCTCCTTGTGGCCGCGACTTTCCTGAAAAATGATGGGATTCAATAACGCGGCGTGCTCGGAAGCGCGCGGGCAGTTAGCTGGTGGTGGGAGGAGCCTAGCTTCGCCCTCTATTTTCTTTATTATCGTCCTGGTGGCACGTGTGCGGCTGGATAGAAGGTATCGCGACCGTTCCTGAGAAAGGAAACGTATCTACCGCGTTCCTCGGTCCACCGGGACCGTTCCATTGGACACGATTTCAAGGCTGACTGGCCGTGTAAAGTGAAAAAGTTTCCCTGTGCTGTAGTTGTACGTACTAGATGTCCTAGAGGCTCCGTCCATCTTCAATTGCAGTAGCGTCGGACGTATCAATTAGATATACCATACCATGGATAAAAACAATCTTCTATTCTCGACAAATAATGTAATTTTGTAATATTCTCATTTAACATTGTAATTATTTTCTTTTAAATAAAGAATGTTATTTACAACAATGTATTCTTTTTTAACCTTACCTGTGCATGACTATTCGATAGCGAAAATTAGGTGACACCTCTTTCAGTATCATGATCTCCTAATACATAACTCAATTTTCGAGGTATGCGAAAATTTTCGGCCGTCAGATTAGCCGTTGACTTGTACTACTGAATTTCGGGTACCTCCTCGACATCATGTTCTCCTAATACAACGTTCAATTTTCGAGGTTTTCGAAAATTTTCGCCAATTTTCGACCGTCTGCCTTGCCGTTGAGTTGTACTACTGAAAATCGGATACCTCCTTCGACATCATATTCTCCTAATACAAAGTTCATTTTTCGAGGTTTTCGAAAATTTTCGCCAATTTTCGACCGTCTGACTTGCCGTTGAGTTGTACTACTGAAAATCGGATACCTCCTTCGACATCATGTTCTCCTAATACAAAGTTCATTTTTCGAGGTTTTCGATAATTTTCGCCAATTTTCGACCGTCTGACTTGCCGTTGAGTTGTACTACTGAAAATCGGATACCTCCTTCGACATCATGTTCTCCTAATACAAAGTTCATTTTCCGAGGTTTTCGAAAATTTTCGCCAATTTTCGACCGTCTGACTTGCCGTTGAGTTGTACTACTGAATTTCGGATACCTCCTTTGATATCATGTTCTCCTAATACAAAGTTCAATTTTCGAGGTTTTCGAAAGTCTTTAGAAAATTAGTATTATTAATTAGTACAATTTCGAAAATCTCGAAAATTGACAGTTTTATTAGGAGAACATGATAGCGAAAGAGGTGGCACGAAATTCAGTAGTACCACTAAACGACAAGCCAGGCAACGACACGTGGGACGTTTTGGAAAACTTGGTGGTTCCATAAATAAATACGAAGATGGGTTTGTTTTAATAACATTTTGTTTATTTAAAGATTGCAAATTCATAATTACAAGAATCATCATCTCTCACTAATTTGTCCATAATGCCAGTCTTGCAGGTTATCAGGAAATAACTGGTTCTTCATTTAAGGATAATTGGATCACAAAGGCTTGCATTCGTAGAATCTCCTTCCAGCTTTTTTCACGCGACGTTTTTCCATCGTATATTTGAAGAACACTATTGTGCAGTGCTGCGAGAGCTCTTTTGAATGGGACCAAATCAGCTAAAAAAGCAACAGCAAACACAGTGTTATTCAATGGTAAACAACAAGGGTAACCACTTCGGTAGAGGGAGCTCGAGTTTGAGTTTGTGAAAGCAGAAACCTGTAAATGCTAAATATTACGACACCTTCGAACAATCTACCACTTTAAACATGTCACACACAATTGGTCGTATATGTGTTAAAAAATAATATGGAAATAGTTCTATCCTTACTCAAATTGAATTACCTCGTTCTACATCGTTAAAACATTTTTCCGCTGCAATGCATGCGAATGTACCACATACAATATTTAAAATAAAACTACGCAAAACATACCTGTAAAAATTATTTTACTATTTCTGAACGTCAAAATTTGTGCAAACATTAATAATATACAATGTAAAAAAGGGCTGAAAATATTGGAAACATAATAAAGAATGTTACGATTACATTTTGTTGAAAGTAACAATTTTTAAAATTGTTCTAAGCAGCAGAATCCACAAATTTTTGTTTTCAATTTTACCGTTATGTTACTCATCGAGATTAGTGTGAATATTAACAACATAATAAAGAATGTTACTGTTATATTTCGTCGAGAGGAAAAATTTTAAAAAATTCTCCTATGTAAATGAATGTACAAATTTTCGTTCACGGTTTTCTTATTTTGCAGATTTTGCTCGACTAAACCGTCGTGAAATTCGTCCGCAAAAGATGAAGGACAAAAGGGAAACAGTGCACTGCACCACCAGACGAAAATAATCCTTATCACGGTGTGTTTCTTCTGCATAAATTACGATCCACGTTCATTCTGCGGATTACAGAAGTTGCAACTTGTCCAGAGCGCGCTAGCTGCCATGCCGTTGCGCTCTTGGCAGTTGTATATTCACAGTTGTATTAAACGTACCGCCACTTGCGATATTGTTGCGTAAATTGGTTCCCAAGTTCGAAACTTCAGCGCGTACCGCGGAGGGTTTAATTACGACGTACAATAATAATTAACGAGTGCATTTGATTAAAATCGAACTTCGCATCGCCCGTTCTGGAACAGTCCCGTTCAAATTAAGGCACGTCGCGAGAGTCGCTCGGTTCTGCAACTACAAGACGATTACCAACCATAATCGACTACTTTCGATACAATTAATCTCTCGTATACTCTGCTGGCCGAACGATTATACCCTGCGGCCGTTCACTAATAAATTCAAAATGAAACGGAGAACAAGTGCGATTTTTGGGAATTTTTTCCGAAAAAATTAATGGATCTTCTTCAAAAATTAGTGTCTTATATGAAAGTGTGTATATTGGACTACATGCAGTAATTTTTTCGTTGCCGAATCTTGCAAAATGCCCGAGTAAAAATGTACGACACTCACGTTGTCTGACCAGTTCGGATAAGAGAAGATCCACTAAATTGTGGATTATAGGCATAATAGTGGACCAAATTGAACCGTGTTTGGAATCAATGGATTCGGAAAACCGTCCCGGATCTATTCCTAAGTACTTCATTAAAATCTCAAGAGTGTAGCAGTAACGTAGCAATAGAATTCGGATCCCGGGACCATTTTCGCAAGGAGTTCACGATCTGGTATCATCAATCGTTCGTGTGTCGGCGTGTTCTCGAGGCATCCATAAAATATCAGCCGGAAATTCGCATAAATCAAAAACTAGTGTTTTTCTACGTAGACGCTGTCCGTCCGGAATACGGCTGTTGGAGAGTACTTGAGGATTTACTGTATCATGCAAAGCGAAAGAAATATACACTTGTACTTTAAAAAAGAAGACAAGGAAACATCAGTGGAAGAAAAAATTAGTGATCCAAACAGTACACGGCAATATCACGAAAGTGAGAGTATGTGACATGTACGGCGTTCTTGTTAACAACCACAGATTTAATAACGCCGGTTCACGCGAATTTCGGACGCAGGAAAGAGATCGGGCCGAGAGCGGGCTTGGGGGATCCATTCGTTTCGGTATCGGCCGATCATTAACCTCCTCGTAGGACCATTAGCCGGCACGTCCAGATAAAGTAATTAGCCCCGACCTTTTCGGTGGGCCCGGGCTCCTCGGGACCACGGACGGATTCTTTCGGACGGCAATTTCGGCAATTAGCTTCGCGCTAACATTGCTACCGTATCGATTCGTTTCCCGGCTGCCATTCGGACGCGAACGACTGTTATTGGCGATACAGCTCGTCCCCATTTGCATCCGGTGGGAAATAAAATAAAACCGTTGCCGCTGGTTTTGTATCGTGGCTCTTACGCTTTTTTTCGAACAGCCTCTCGGAATCGGGCTCCGCCGCTCTTCGTTTTGCCTCCTGCTTCCCGACCGACAAGTTGTTTCGGCAGATACCGACGCGATCTTCCGCGATGTTGACTCCTCGATCACCGACAATACTGGTTTCCGCCGCGGAGGATTGCAGCGGAATGAACGTAATCTGATGGGTCATTGAAGATCGCGGATAAACCGAGATTATCGACGTAATTCGGAACAGGATATTCTGTGTTCAACGTTCAAATACGTTCCCGTAAAATTTTGATTTACTTCGAAAAATCGAGGCAACGCAATGTGATAGAAATTACTGGATAATATTCTAGCGACATTGACGAGTATCTGAGAATTTTTTCCGAACCGTGAAACTCTCCAAAAACTTATTCAAAGGACCCCTGGCATCGAAGTACGTTCCTTTCAAATTTTGATTTATTTCAAATAATGGAGGTAAGGCAAGACAATATAAATTTCGGGATAGTATTCGAAGGACATTCAAGAGTATTTGAGAATTTTCTCGAAGCCATGAAACTGCAAAAAATGACTTAAACAGACCTTAGTATTAAAATACGTTCCCGTGAAATTTTGATTTATTTAAAATAAACAAGGTAAAGGAAGATGGCAAAAATTACGGGATAATATTCCAGGGACATTGAAGAGTATCTGAGAATTTTTTCGAAACCATGAAATCCAAAAAGAAATTACTATCCACACTACTACTTCGAAATTCCGAAACAATGCTGAAACCTCTACAGTAGCAGCGCTGTATAAATAATACTAAATAATAAATAATAAAAAATGAGATCCTTTCGATATTCACTGTATCGTGAACGCTCGAAGTGTATACGCAACAAACGAACAAAGTTCAGGCTTTCCTAAGGGCGGGGAGAACGCATCCGGCGAGTGTATTTATCTTAAATCAGGATTTCCATTTAAATGGATGTCGAAAGTTCTGATGGGATCCGGGGCGGGATTGGATTTCGGAAATCGGCGGGCCGTCGTTTGAAAAAACACACCGGTTGAAATTTGCCGGGATGTATGGAAGGGAATTTCGATCGGGTCTGGGCAGTACGTGCCGGGGAGAGGAGAATGTTGCCAATGGTCTCTCCCTCTCAAGGAGCGCGCTCTCTCTCCCTCTCCCTCTGTAGCGGCTCGAGGCGACCCGTGGGAGCCACGCGCCTGCCGTGCGCCATCTTCCCCTTCCACCGTTGCCTGTCCGCTTCTTTCCCCATAGAGCCCCCCGTACACAGCCCATGAACGGACCTTCCTTCCGTTCGCGCCTCTTCTCACGACCTCCTCGGACCTCGCCGGCCCGATTCAGCGAGGGGAATAAGCGCCGATAGTGATGGCACCGAAACGCAAATGAACAATTCATTTTTATACCCGGCAGATGCTCATTTAACACTATACACACCAAATATCAATCGTAGGAAACTCACCAGGCTGATTTACCGAAAGAAGCGAGCGTTTGTAATGATAGCTTCGAACTGCAATAGAACAAATAGACAGTCTAGGTGACAAAAGCAAATCTAAACAGATATTTAAGCGCCGAATATCAATTCTAAACCCTTGCCTGTCCAAGTTAGTGAGGGGAACGAGCGTTTTTAGCGATGACACCGAGACGCAAACGAACAAATCATTTTTCTACCCAGTAGAAGAAAATTTAACGCTATGTACACCAAATATCAATTGTAAGAAACTCACCAGGCTGATTTACCGAAAGAAGCAAGCATTTGTAGTGATGGCTTCGCACTGCAACAAAACAAATAGACACAGTCTAGGTAACGAAACCACATCTAAATAGATATTTAAGCGCCGAATATCAATTTCAAAACCTTGCCTGCCCTAGTTAGCGAGGGGAACGGGCATTGCTAGTGATAGCACTGAGCCTCCATCGAACATACAGTTTTTCTAGGTGATTTTAGCTTGCTGGTCCGATGCACGGAGGGTAAAAAGCATTTTGAAGTGATTAGGTTGAGTGGAAATGGAACAAATAGGCACTCTTTGTGATAGTGACTAATTCAACAATAATTTAAAGGACCACTTGATAAAAGCAACTTTAAAATATTCAGGTTCAATAATCTCTACAAGCAGAAAATCTTTACTGTAGCTTTATCAGGACGAAGAACGGAGCAGCGAAGTCGTTGATCTCTGAACGCAGACAACAAATCGTGTCGCTAATAAGTGACCGTCAAGCAAGTCGACTCGTTAATCCCATCTCTGCTTATCAGTTAGCCGTGTCATTAGACGCTTCGTTATGTTTGCACGCCACGCTCGAACACGATACGCCTGCATAAAGGAGAGCCGCAGAGGCTTGTAACGCTGTTCGCGAGCCACAGTACTGTAATTGTAAGTGATAATTTCCAGCAAACAGCTGCCGACTGCGGCGACTGACGTCCACAGGGTGTTCGCATTCCCAAAAGCAAGGAGACGATACACCGGTTACAAGACGGTTTGCTCCGGTCGGGACAGTGACGCTTGCGGGCGAACGCTGTGGCAAGCTCCTCTGTGACGGCGTTATACCAGCCTCAAATGGTCTGACGAAACAACACCTACTTCATAACATGTTCTGTCGGTAGCAAACACCGAGATCGAATTTTTTCAATTAATATTGGGATTTATCGTCTTGAAATACAAATATTTATGACAAGAGACTTCGTTACATTATTTCGCTATGAAAACCTTACCGTCACGTTTTGTTACATTTTTCTCTGAGTAAA
This sequence comes from Lasioglossum zephyrum, assembly GCA_028455615.1. Classification (NCBI taxonomy): domain Eukaryota; kingdom Metazoa; phylum Arthropoda; class Insecta; order Hymenoptera; family Halictidae; genus Lasioglossum; species Lasioglossum zephyrum. The sequence goes on from CM052325.1 coordinate 10,333,898, forward strand.
ACGAGACCATTTCAATTAGTTTGTTTAATCCAGAATTTTATTCTTCGTAATCCGAATCTATACACCTGGATTCTAAATTGATTTTAATTGATTTAGCAATAATAATATTTTATTAACTCCCCTTACGGTTGCAATCTCCTTAGCTTTTTCCTTCACACTTAATCTCCACTTTTTCCGTTCTTAACCTAACTTATAAACTACATTATATCTACGCTTAACCTAAAAAGATACAGAGAGAGAGAAAAACTATTTACAAAAAACCACGCGCAGCAATATATTGACTATGTAAATCTGTAAAAGTGTAATCTAATATTACGTCACTTGTGTTCCATTGACTAGTTCGGATAACAGAGGTTCCGGTGAATCGTGGATTAATCGTGTAAAAATAATGCAAAGTATATCGTGTTTGGTATCATTTTAACCAGAAAGGAGTCAGGTATATGCTGGTGAAAGTGTCGTAAATAAATCATTCCAAATAAACAAATTACGTCACTGAATCAACATCTCGTCTCCCCGCGATTGTTTTCTACATTCTAGCACCGAGCCATACTTTAACTATTCAAGTATCGCACGACAACCAAAAATTAAAAATATTCTGTAAAATCATATAAATTTTGCTTACTATCCCAGGAAAACCAGTTCGGTCCCGGGTTGAACCAGCACAATTTCCCATGGCCGTGACTCAGAAATGGCCGGATGGGATACCCAACGACCCCATACCTCAGACGACAGGGTCCAGATCCCGTTTTTGGATTTCATTTGCGGGCTCGTAATTTTTCCCGATTTCATAATGCCGATATTGGCTGGTCCCGGTCGGTCAGCCGTGGTTCCTCAGCCGTCTAAAGGCTCGTCCACACCGTTCGGAATACCTGGAACCAAAACAAGCGTAAAACAATCTGTATAAATAAAATCGGGTTCTTTAAGATAAAATTCCAATGGCCGGTAGCAAGATCCAATTAACTTGTCGGTTGATTTCCGGTGGGCTTCGAGGATCGTCCAGAGTGTCGTGATGAGAACCGGACTTTAAAGGCGCGAGGACCAAGAAAAGAAAGGCGAGAGAGAAAAGTGTTGGAGGATCGACGAGGTCGTTTGATCCCTTTGTGGAGGCGTTTCCTTTTTCCGCTCGCGTTTCATAAAGACGGATAAATGGATGTCCCCGGGAATCCTTCAGTTTTCGCGGCCGAATCTATCTCGCGGGATGTTCCACTTTCAACCCCCCCTCCCGGCCTCGCAGCCAATAAACAGAAGGGATATCGCAGATTCCTGCGCGGGAATCCTGCAGGAATGGCCCCTTGATGGACGCAGTACAGCGGAATATTAAATGCGAGGATGTCTGATCCTCGAAGAGACCGAGTTTAGGAGACGAGATTCCTCCCACCGACAACGTGATTCCGCCACTGCTGGCTGCAACGAGCATTTCAATTGTAGGGGTTTTAGAGCCTTGGGATCTATAAAATTTTGAGGATCACTGTGGTTGAAAACTTGACCTGGGTGGGCGCGCATTTTTAAATGTACGGTTTGAATCGTTTAGAAGTTGAGGTGGGGTATTTCAAGCTTTGGAAGCTGGAGGATTAGCAACCTTGAATTTTAGAGTCTATATATTGTGGGGTTTACGGACTGAAAGAGCAGAGACAGCAGAGAGAATTCTGAATATATGATAAATCTTTGAATCCTAAAGATTTAAGATCTTTGCGTATTTGAATGTTGAAAATATAGAATTTTTGAATCCTAAAGATATAGAACTTTTGAATCTTTGAATCCTGAAGGTATAGGGTCTTCGAATCCTAAAGATGTAGAACCTTCGAGACTTCGAATCCTGAAGATCTAGAACCTTTGAGCCCTCGAATCCTGAAGATCTAAACCCTTTGAGTCCTCGAATCCTGAAGATCTAAACCCTTTGAGCCTTCGAATCTTGAAGATACGGAACCTTTGAATCTTTGAATTCTTGAATGCTGCAGATCTCGAACCTTTGAGCCTTCGAATCTTGAAGATACGGAACCTTTGAATCTTTGAATTTTTGAGTACTGCAGATCTAGAACCTTTGAGTCCTCGAATCCTGAAGATCTAGAACCTTTGAGCCTTCGAATCCTGAAGATCTGGAATCTTTGAATTCTAAAGATCTAGAACCTTCGAATTTTTGGACCTATGGATCTTTGAATGATTACTGTTCACTATTCCTCACTTTACGAAATCGATAAATTTGCGATCCAAGTGGCTTGCATCTCAAAGATTTTTTCCTCTTTCGGAACCGCTTAAAGTGCCCATCTATTCGACAATGAACCGTGCGTTTCGAGTAAAGTCTCCGAACAAACGGAAACAGATAATCATAGCCGGGACGGCTGAGGAGCGGGATGAGGAGAGGGGAGGAGAGGACGAGATAGAACCTCCTATAGAAGAAATAGGCGATGGTGATTCGAAGCCACGTGGGTGGTCAATGGGCGATTCGCAGCGGTCCACCGTACGAGATCTTTATGGTTTACGGTCCTGTCTACCTACAGGGTGGTCCACCTAACTTCACCACCTCGGACGTCTCCTTTATTACTGATAATTAGACTGTGGATTTTCGCGTAGCACGAAAATCGCCTACCTCGATTGCTACAAACGGGTGGGTCAAATATAAATGCACAAAAATATTTATTTCTATATTTCAAGATCATCGATATTGCTCAAAATAAGGATACATCATATTTTTTAAATGGGACTCTATACATACTATGTTTCCAGGTACTAATTCTAGTTCCATCTAAAATTTCTATGCAATAAATATATTCACAGCCAGTTGACAAAAATTTTATGAACTTGCAATCTGTAACCCAACTTTCAAGACTTCAAAAATATTTGTCTTTTTGGCTCGCCACAATATTTCATGTAAGATATTTGGGATGTTCGAGTTAAGTGAACCACCCCGTATAGTCTCAACGCAGTCGAGCATACCTGCCTACATTCGCATAAGCCGATAGAGGAGCCGAGATGCGAGGAGGTGGAGATCAACGCGAATATCAAGAGGTGGGCAGCATTCGAGGATCACCTCTGACCTCACTCCCATCTCCTTCACTCTCTTTTCGTTGTCTTCATTCGGTTTTCCGTTATGCCTCTCCGTTGCATCCTAAATAGACACGCTTCAACCACAATCTTCTTGTTAATAATAATTTAGGTATGACATTTAAATAGGAATAGCTACGCATCCCTGTCAATTATTCATTTTATATCACATTATATTGTTCTCACTGATGAATGTATGTGTCTCTATTTTTCTTTCATGGTAATTTGCTTTTTCACTTACGTTTAATTTTGCATGCAACCGTATATTAGTAAGGATTAAGGATTGCGAGATACACGCGGCCCTTTTCTTCGTTATCTGTCTTCAGCCACGTCCTTCCCCCAGCATTCCCGGATGGGATCTTCTAAAGGAACGCTTGGACTTTGGATCAACGGTGTCGTTTCGTCTATGTCCACGCCGTACACTCGGTAAATTAATCCTAGAGCGACTTCCACTGGTTTTGGGGTCCACTGCTCTCCTCGGGTCATTTGAGATTCCTCGTTAAGTTGTTGGGCTCACCGGATACACTGTACCGACGTATCGACATTTTTAGTCAAGCTTTTATTTTATGTACACCATTTAATCGACACTCTAAATTTAGGAATCTTACAAACTGAGGGTCTAAGAATCTTCGGAATTGTGAGACATTTTAATCGTTTACTATTTTTGTACTCTAGAGCTTGGGGGCTTAGGGACTTTGGGACTCTGGGGTTTTCGAACTTTGGAGCTTTCAGGGCTTTTTGGGGCTTTGGAACTATGGGGTTTTAGAACTCTCGGGCTTTGGGACTTTGGGGTTTTGGAACTCTGGCGCTTTCGGATTTCAAGACTTTGGGACTCTGCAGCTTTGGGAATCTGAGGCTTTAGGACTTCGGGGCTTTCAGACTCTGAAGCTTTGGGAGTCTCGGGTCTTTTGGGACTTTGCGGCTTTGAGACACTGGAGCTTTAAGACTTGGGGGTTTTAGGACCTTAGGGCTTTGGAACTTTGGGGTTTCGGAACTCTAGCGCTTTGAGACTTCAGGACTTTAGGACTCCGTGGCTTTCAGACTCTGAAGCTTTAGGAGTCTCGGGTCTTTTGGGATTTTGCGGCTTTGGGACTCTGGAGCTTTAAGACTTGGGGGTTTTGGGACTTCAAGGCTTTGGGACTTTAGGGCTTTGGAACTCTAGGGTTTCGGAACTCTGGCGCTTTGAGACTCCAGGCTTTGGGACTCGGGAGTTTTGGTACTCCAGGGCTTTGCTGTCTGGGGCTTTGGGACTCTAGAACTTTAATACTTTGAGGCTTTGGTATTTTGTATGTTTGGAACTTTGATGCTTCCGTATTTCGTGGTTTTAAACTTTTGAATCTATAATACCAGAATCCTTGAGCTTCTAATTCATCAAACACTTGTACCTCAGACCCCTAGAATCCTAGAAATCCAAACCCTTGATACATTAGAGTCCGCATATCACACCATAAAATGCAACTACACACATATACACACAATCTTCACCGCAACAAAGAAAACTGGTCATCACAATCAAACACGGTAACACAGAAACGTAATACAAACCCTCAAGGCAGTCCGAATGGGAGTCTATCATTACACTTTCAAGCCACTCAGCGAATTAAGATTTTTGCCTCTTAATCATCAGTTTTGTTCCTCTCTTTCCCGTCAATAATTTCGTTCCATCATCGCAGCTGGTCAGCCAAGTTACATTTCTTCGCGAATACAAAGAATTTCCCGTCGAGCGTACAAAACGTCTACCCGCCGCGGCCTGTCTCTTTAATGAGCGAATCTTTTTCACCTTTGAAAGCGTCAGTCGGTCAGCCAGCTGTAATTATACCAGTGTCCTTCGCTACTAATCGTAAACACGTCGTATCCTTGATCGTGCGATCCGACAAAGACGGGACGCGACGTCTCGCGGCGCTGCCTCTGTTAATTGCCACTCATTTGTCGCGCTTAAGGGACAACTCTCTTCCTCCCTCATTTTTATCAACGAAACTTCTTCGTCAATCAGACAATTGCTCGCTGCGATACGATCTTGTCTGAGTTGTTTTTTTTTCTTTATTTCACCGTGCTCCCTGGAAGCACTACACGGCCGGCTTTTTTCACACGATTTCGAAAAACCGCGGTATACACGGTGGATCTAAAATTATTCTATCTATTAAATATAAAAGTATCGATTAAATTATATGCATAGTCACCTCATTAATATTAATATTTACAAAACCGTATAATATCTAATACGAAATATGACATTACAATATCACAATAGTATATGTGTTTCAATAAACACAGGTTACACAAATTCATCAAAATGTAGATATCGAGTAAATAATTCATATAGTGATAGTAAGGTATACAGGGTGGCTCAACAGTCACCTCATTAATATTAATATTTACAAAACCGTATAATATCTAATACGAAATATAAAATTGCTATATCACAATAGTATGTGTTTCAATAAACACAGGTTACAGAAATTCATCAAAATGTAGATATCTAGTAAATAATTCATATAATGATAGTAAGGTATACAGGGTGGCTCAACAGTCGCTGAAAAACAATACAATATTGTGATACTGCAATATTGTATTTCAATAGACACAGGTTATAGTAAATCATGAAAATATAGATATCGAGTAAATAATTCCATAATAAAAGTAAGTAATACCGAGTGGCTCAACAGTGAATCATTTTAAAATATTACCCTATCATTCTTTTAAAATTCAAAATCTAAATTGGTGCCTCTTAATCATTTTACACACTTGCGGTGTTGTTATTGTTAACACGAGGGTGTCAATCCTTCACTTTACCGTGAGACATCCAAGATTTTTCAAACTCGATTTACAACGAATTTGCGCCGTCCGCAGGAAATTGATTTGCAAACCTCGACGAACAACAAGGTAGCACGTTATCGAGAGCGATCGATCCACCGAAATTGGTGTGGAATTGTCAACACGGGACACCGTGGTAAAAACTGATGGTCGGCTGGGTATCCACGGAAAGAATTAATTGTAAGGTTGACGTTGATGTACAAAATCCTCTGGCCGCAGGACGATCCTTTGATGGTAAAATGTCTGGTAGCTAGATCAAGGACAGGCCAACGTTGCTGAGTGATTGATGACACTTGTAATTAAACACGCGGGCTCGTCACTCCCCTATCCGTGTCATTAAACGAACCATATTTTCTTCTGCTTCAAACTTTTTATTTTTCTGTTCACTTAATAACGAGCATTTAATGGTAACGAACGAAATCGCGGTGGACGCGTGGCATTATCGATGGGAAATGATCGACTGCTGGCAGCTGACAAATATTTACCGTCATTGGGATATAACCAGTTCGCCCCCGGAAATTCAGCCTATGGCAATTCGTATCACGTAATAATAAAGATAAATCATAGTATGCGCGTTATCGTATTTTTAATCCTGCAATTGCATCGTTTGCTTTTTTTTATACTGACACATAGGTAATATATTATTATTCAATATATTTAACATTGCTTCTATTGTTATTTATTATTTAGACACTCGGAAATGTATTCGACTATTTTCTATTTGAAATAATTAATGAGTATACTCATTATTGAATATTATTATCTATCATTTCCATCAGCTACTTTTTTATATTGGCACATACACGTGATTTTATATTATTTAATATATTTAACAATGCTGATATTGCTATTTATTATTTAAACACTCAGAAAATTTGTCGTTTTTCTGTTTAAGACATTTAATCAGTATACTTATTATAAAATATTATTATCTATCAATCGATATATTATTTCATATCTTTAATATGACGGTCACGGTATTATTTAGTATTTAAGTACTCAGAAATGTATTTTATTGTTTTTTATTCGAGATTTTTTAAATAGGGTAAGTTATGACGTGGACAAATGGACGGCTTAATAATTTTAAACAAAATTACTTTATGATTTAATATTCAGTTACCCAGAAATGTATTTTAAATGTATTTTATTTGACCAAAATATATATTTATACGAACCTACAAGCGAAAATCAGTCCTCTTCGAACACAAGTAACTGTCTGGTTGAAGGTGGGTTGTGATACAAGAAGGCGGTGGAGTAAATTTTATTCCCATGATTTTTTTTGTTGGAAAATGTCGTTTCTGCAGACAGCACTAGAAACAGCTGTTCAGTCGGGGACATCGATCCGTCTGTCGTGTCGCGACATCCGACACTGAAGTCTGAATAGAAGCCATTGTACCGCGACATTGTAACGACTCGATCGAACCAGTATCGTAACGGTCGAACGACTTCGCAATGCCAGCGACTACCGCGAGAAATTGTTTCGCAAAGTAGTTCGCACAGGTGGTGCCGGATGATTCGGTCTTGGTTCGAGGGACATTTCTATTTTCCTTGCTTCTCCCTTCTTCAGTCTCCTCCCCCTGTCCCCTCCCTCCTCCCTTAGGATCGTCCGCGTTTCTTCCTTGTTCCCACCTTTGTTTGAGAAACGCCAGTCAAACTTGATGAATCTTTCATGCGAACGCCCGAAACCTGATGGAATTTCTTATGGCACTTTGAAAAAGTTTCCGCCGACAGCTCAGGCCGGTCGAACGACTGCAACACGCGAGCCCGCGGTTCCGCCGAGCAATTATCGCAATTTTACCGCGAATGTCTGCCGTTCGTTCCCCCATCGACAGGTTGGACAGTTGGGAAAATTTCGAAGTGGGGATAAAAATTGTAGCATTTCTAAGTTAGAAGATTAATTAACATTTTTTTAGACAAGCTGATGTTGTGGTTTAATCGGCACAACCTGCAGAAACAATAGAACATTATCAAGAAATGCGTTGCTTACGGATGTTTCATCGTGAGACAATACATATTTTATACCATAAATTTGTTATTAATAATCATTTTTTAATGGAACTTTGATCAGTTTATCCGTGACGTTCTCCCGATTAAGACGAGCCCAAGCACGATACAATTCGGAGCAGATTTGTCCGTTTAATCCACGATTTAGTAGAACCTCTACTATCCGTACCGTCGATTAATAAAATTTTCGCGAAATTTCGGAACGGGTTTAAATCAATACCTATCCGTTCGGCGACTTTTTATCAACTTTTAAGAATGCTAAGGGTTTCCGTATGCCATCTTTTCGACCAGCCGAGCCCCGAATCAATAAAATCCCGAGCACACGTTCGCCGTGTCGTCCCGTCTTTTGTTCAGCAGTCCGTGAAGCCTCGAAATTCGCGTAAGCGCGAAACTCGATCAATTATGCAGCGCGCTGCAGCCAGGCAAGCAGGCGAACTTGGAAGATCCAGTTGGATCAACAGGACGCCCAAAGTGGCTAAGAGAAAAGCATCGGGTAAAACATCGAATAGTAACCAGATTCCACAGACGGACGGACGGATTCCTGTCAGGTGAAATTCGCCATTTCCGAAGTTTCACCCTGCGTGGAAGGTAATGGCGGCGTACACACACGGGAAAACAGACATCACGCTCGGATGGATTAAGGCTTCTCTCTGCTTAACCAGCGGATTCGTTTGCCTGGCAAGTTTCGTCGAGTAGTTACACTCGCCGCTCAACGCGCTTCGTCACACTGCTCTTATGTCGGTTAGGAGTAATCTAAGACAAGCCGCCTATCTACTATAGCCGCGGCTGCGGAGCGAAGTGTTTGAGGCCGATGTTCCCGGTTCAGAGTTATCTAATCATTTAATTCTCTATTACAGATCTTTTTAAGCGGACAACCGTTTATAGCTGAACAACCTTATAGTTTTCTTCGACATTCTTGTAGAGCTCGAAAAGACGAGTCAAACGAGTATAATGAACGTACCATTACGATCTTGAGATATATGCGTCGAAATATTTTTTAAAAAGTGTTTTAGATTTTCAAACGAAAATATCTCGAGATCGAATAGTCGGAATGGTGTGTTCATTATACTCGTTGCACTTGTCTTTTCTGGCTCTAGAAGAATGTGGAAGAGAATATACAAGGTGTCGTAGAAAAAAATTATGATTATCTTGTAATCTCGTGAAATGATTGGTTTTCAGTAATAATACATATCTAGCTCGTTTATTTGGCGCTCACTGAGGACGTGTTCGTGTAAATCTAGTCTAGTAGAAATGCTCTGACGAGATGTCAGAAATAAATGAGAGTCGTGTTCCTACAAATGACCAGTCCGCGTATGTTTTATTGGGACGTTTGAGAACAGAGGCCGGGTGTCCATGTGTATCCTAAGCCATTGAATGACTATGGTACACACAACAGGTGAACCGTTTAGCACCCGAACGAAATCGTTCGGTGGTGCCCACGGCTGCCGTCGCGTCGGGGATCGATGATATTCTCGGCGCGGTGCGGCGCGAGAAAGGAGGAAGCCGCTCGCAAAATATATACAAGGGGGTCCGTCTCGATTGTTATCGTGATAGGGTTATGCCCCCGTCGTCCCGGTGCGGTCTCGGTCTCGATCCCGCAGCCGAAGAAGAAAAACGCGATACGATCTCGTTCCGGCCAGCAGGTCGCTCTCCACGCAGCCGTTCCTCTCTCGTAATTACGAAATTGCCTCTTTGAAAGATCCGCTCCGCTCCGCACTCGCTCTCTCTCCATTTTCTTTTCCATCGGTTGCCCCTCGTTTCTCGCCGTATTCCCTCTCTCCCCTCCGACATTCCTCCTTTTTCCTCGACGTCATCGCGAAATCGGCAACGCATTATCCTCCCATCCCCCCACCTCGATTACCTCTTCCCACCTCCTTCGATCATCGTCCTCCTCGTCCTGATCGTTTGATCCTCTTCCATCTCTCTTCTCAGATTCTTCTCTGCTCCCGCGTTTTTTTTTCTCAACCATCCCCCGTTCCGAAACTCCCTCGCCGATAACAGTCCATCCTTCTTTCGTCGCTCGGGTTACCGCGATGGGTAATTTTAACGCCCGGCCAGTCCCGCCGAACGACTTCATCCTCCGGAACCAGCTGATCATCTCTCTGCCTCTGATCTTCGAGATCCGCGATCGTTTATCCCCGCCGTACCCACCCCCGCAGACGCCGATTACCGAAAGGTGTCGACCGAACAGCTTCAACCCGAGTGCTCCGGATTCGATACTTAGCACTGTTTCGATGGGATCGCTCCGGGAATGGCTATGGTCACTTCTACGAGTCCTCGCTACTGATGGAAACGTTTAGTTCGTCCCACGAACACCCTATTTGCTATCAGATACCAGATAATGGAATCTTCAACGCTGCTACTTGCTCCATTCGAAGTTTGGCACAGTGTTCTTTATAATTTACATTTTTATTCACGATTATTTTTGCAACACTGTTTTATTAACGGATCCGCCACACTTTCCCGATTAAAACGATACCAAACACGACCCTGATCGGCCTATATTTGCGCGTTTAATACACGATTTTGTAAAACCTCGTTTATCCGAACTGGCGATATTCAAACTGTAATAACTTCGTAAAAAATGATCGTACAACTTTGAACTTGAACTCGTTTTAAAGCTTGGAACATTCTACTTTCGCGTCGCGTTTTTATTTCGTTCCAAGATGTTTATCCGTAACGTGGCGAATGAAAAACCGAGAACACTTTTCGCCCCTGCTACATGTTGACCTACGATCTTTAAAATCTTCTAATGTTCAAGTTTCTTATTTTACCACGCTTATATTAGCTCGCCGTGTTGCGTCAAATCTTGCAATCGAATTTTAAATCACTTTAAACATAGATCAGAATTGGATGACAATGCAATATTTAAAAAATTTTAAACTGTGCGTTCAGGAGATAAAAAAAATCTCAGCAGAGTATCTCAGTGGGAATCGAACCCGGACCTTACTAAATACGCTCGGTAGTGAGGACTGAAAAGTAGACAATAAAGAAAAATATATAAAAAATAATTTTTTTGTATATTAGTGACTATAAATAAAAGCGTGGAGCGCCCACGAAGATTACGTTAATATAGTTTAGCGTTCCATGCTTTTATTTGTAGTCACTAATATCTGAAAAAATTATTTCCTCCTTCTTTAGAGAATTTTTATATAAACTTGGTTTTTTAAAAGTTTATATATTTTATATATTTTGTACATTTTGTACATTTTGTACATTTTGTACATTTTGTACATTTTGTACACTTTGTACATTTTGTACATTTTATACATTTTGTACATTTTATATATTTTATATATTTATATATATTTATTTATTTATTTTTTGTATTGTTGTAGTTCAGTGAAAAAGTGTATTGTAGAAGTTCGATGGACAGTATTGTCGTCGCGTCAGATTTAAATTGGAAAACGCTCGATCTAATTTATTATAACATTGTACGGATTCAGCTATTATGATCGACGAATGAATATCGCGAATCTCACTAACACCGAGAGTCCAGCCGTGAGTTTTCAGGACGCGTTAATACTCGAAGAAGCTTACCTTGGAATCAGATGGTGATTGATTGTACATGTCATCATTATAATTCCGCTTTGAATGCACTGCTTACTGCAACGATGATGAACTGTTCTGAAAGGGTCATTCCGTTTTCTTTTTCTTCTGTAGTTTCTTCTTCTTTTTTCTCTTCTTAATAATTCTTCGCGCGTTTCGCGCCAACATTCTTTCCTCTATTAATACGGACTGCCATAAAAGATCTATGTTACACCGAGAGACCGACTGCAGATTCTCATTACATTCGAATCGCTACGGGGAAATAAACTTGTCCCTAAAAATCGGTAATCTCATTTGCGTTTTTATCGACGATTTAAATGAACCTCCGCGGACTTTTTCTGGCGCGGCAACGCGCGCGTGATGTTTTATTATTATCATTAAGTGCAGGAAATATTTCTCCGAAAGAGTTTCACAGTCGGAATACATAAAATTCATTAAAAAAATGTTTTAAACGCGATTTTCATAACAGTATTAACAAACTTCTATCATGTTACAGCGTAGAGAATACCTCGAAATTTTCTTGGGATGTCTCGCCACGTTTTGTAATTTTCTAGGTGCTCCCGGACCGTTTTCGCTCACAAAGAAAATTCAGCTCTACTCTGAAGAACAGTAAAGCACAGAAATAGTTCAGACAACAAAGTTATAGTATCTTCAAAGGGCACACTGCGAAGTCAAATTCACTTAGTACACGAAGTTCCGTTTAACGTCTCTGGAGAACTTCAAAAACTCTAATCATTTTGCATTAATTTCAAATGTGCATAAATATTCATATTTCACGATGAATTTTTGTAATAGAGACACAGCAGCGAATATTAAACAAGAAAATCAATTTTTTATTCCAATATCCTAATTAATAAATTGTATTTGATGGAGAGAGAGAGAGTACCTCGTGGCCTTTTAAATTGTCAATAATGTTTTTACGGTAACTATAGTGACTTTTTATCGGAATTGCGCTGGTACAACGGGAGATCGTCATTTTACTGCACGTCATTCGCCGCGTCGTCGTGTCGGTAGCACGCCATAATAGTTTGTTAATTAGCTAAATTTAAAGGGGCTGATAAATTTAATTCACATTTAAATGGCCAATTAGCCCGAAGATTAACGCGAGCTGATTACGTCGGGCCACTCTTATTCTCTTCAAGCTCTTTCAAAATATCGTTTTCGTATTATTGGGGCATTTGTGACACGCGCCGAGCATGATCATTATATTTGTATTAATATTTTGAAAATCTTGGTGAAAAATGCAGGACGGATCAGTGAAATTTCATCATTCGTAATATCTGTAATCCACTGTCCGATTACGCAATGCAAATATACCTAATTGTCTTATTTACATTTTACAGAAAACTTTCCCAAATTTGTTTATTAATTAGATATTTCTGACATAGAGACTGCATAGCTTGAAATTCAAATCTGAATACCGTATTATTAGTAATACTGAATAATAGTATTATTAATTAATGTTTCACCCATGTTTCATAAATTGTCACTAATCAGCACATTTGGGAATTTAAAAGATTTAAATGTTAATGAATTTAATGTAAAATTAAGTCAGGAGAATAGAACAAGTTTATACTTAATTTTTTATTTCGCTCTCGGTCTCGTTTCATTCGATCGAACTGGATTCCATGTACTTAATTAAATCATTTATTTATATTATCATCGACCGATCAGGAATCTAGTTCAGCTGATTCACGAATCATTGGATTATGTATTTTACGAATTCGTAATACGTAACATCGTTAAACTGGAATCGAGACGAAATCGCGGATAATAATTTAATAAAAATATTGCCGTGAGTGGAAATAATCTACTATTTCAACCGTTATATTTATTATACAAGCTCGGTTTCGCGAGAGCTTCCGTAATCTTTCGTACGGCACACTGAAAAATTTATGAGAAATCTGCCGATTTTTATATCTACAAAAACCGGTTCGTTAACTAGAACGATTTCGAAGATCAAATCGAGATTTAACGATCTACAGTTAACCTGAAAGACGGTCTGCAACACGTTTCCGCCGTATATCCTGAAAGTACCAATTAAAATCGCTATCTCGATCCTCGATCGATCTTCGAAACCGACGACGAAATCCATGATCGGAAGAATCCTTTTCAAACATGTCCGACACATTTCGATCGTAGAGCAGATTGTATTTCTGCGTTTAATTGCTTCGAACGTATAAAAAATAAAACGAAAACCATGTTAACCCTTCACTGCACGATTTTTTTAATTGGGATGAAAAAATTGAAAGAAGATCAGTTTTTGTGTTTCATTTAAGGGAAAAATATTTTTTTTAAAATTGAAACAACATTTTCAGAAAAATAAACATAATTTAGAATAGTAAGAAAACTATTCTATTCTCCTAAAATAATTTTTTTTTTGTTTCAATAATTGTAAAATAATAAATCTGGAACCGGTTCAATGTTAATATTGCAGATCAATAAAGAGTACAAATAATTTATCTGAATGATTAATAAATCTAAAATTAACAACCGTCATTTTGATGGGTTCTAAACCTAGTGTTGAGGTAGAGAGTAAATATATAAGGATGTAAGGAATCCTTCGAATCCAAGGCTCGCATTTGAGAAGATTCGCAGTGACAGAAGACGTAAGCAGTCGGATGTCGTACACACAAGTGGAGACACATAAATGGATGGCACCGGGCACGGTTGGCCATGGACGAAACTGGTCGTGAAACCTCCTGAGACGAGCATGGCTCTCCGTGGTCTGTTGGTCTCTTCGTCGTAGTCGTAGGAACCCTCACGAGATATTCGACACTAGAAGCCATGTTACGCAGTCGGCGTCGCTGTCAGTATCGGTCGTCGTTCACCCTTCATCATCGTCAGCTTTAACCGGTCAGTGGAAGTATCGATCGCAGTATCGGGTTCCAACGAACGCCTGCCCACGCGACACAACTTCCTTTCTTTCACCTCGGGCTCTTCCTGCTGTGATCAGAGTGTCTACGACCGCGTAGAAAACCCGAGACTGATATATTCCTTTCGTGTATTTAATCTATTCTGCAGACAATACGTGTCCCCGGTTTTTCATTTGCCACATTATGGAAAAATAACTGGAAACCAAATGAAAAATTCGGTGAAAATGTAGAAGGTTCAAGCTTTGAAACAATTCCAAGTTCATAGTTCTACGATCATTTTTTAAGAAGTTATTACAGTTTGAATATTAACAGTTCGGATAAACGAGGTTCTACTAAATCGTGTATTAAACACGCAAATATAGACCGATCTGGGTCGTGTTTGGTATCGTTTCAATCGCAAAAATGTCACGGATATGACTGGAAAAGTTTCACAAACGATTCTTCACCTGCAATTGAACAGTATGCGAATTGAGCCAGTAATTACGTCCACCGTTGCACCAAAGAGAACAGACAGGTCCGCTTCAAATTGAAGAGCTTGGTGAAGCAGTGTATCGACTGGGGTCCCTCGAGCAGTTCGAACTAGCGAAAGAGCGTCCTTATTACCAGTCCGGTAATCTCGATGATCACGGTAATAAAACGCCACCGGGTAGAACGGAAAAGTTTCTAGCTATTCAATTACAGCAATAAATCGCGAAGTAGCCGATGCTCCAATAAAATCGACGGATGGAGACGAGTGGCGGGCTGATCGTTGTTGGTAGAAGGTAAAAGAGAGAAGAAGAAGAGATGGAGATGGAGGAAACGGGGTGGGGGGATGGGCAGGTAGCAGGAGCAAAAGGAATCAGCGACCTTGCCGGAACACGACGGAGGCCGCGGATTCCAGACAGGTCTCTGTCCCCTCTCCGTCCTCTACCGGTCTCTCTGTTTTCATGGTGCACCACGGTGGTGAGATCGCCCCCGGCGCGAGAAAGGATCGCAGGTGATTATGGGAAGGCCCCCGGAGCCTCCGGGCCGGGAGGCAGATCAGAGGTGCCGCCTTCTGCGATGACGGAGCGATCCTCGCAAAAAATCGGCCGCCGGGTCCTGTGTTCTCTTCGCGCAGCCCGGCCAAAGTATAAGGTTCGGGCCCTCTGGTGTGAGACCGAGGCCGATTAATCACCTGGCAGCTATGGAAACACGTCCACAAGACATCGGGGGCAAGTATTTTGCATCGTTCCCCCTTCCCCCACCTCCCTTTGCGTCGCACTCCTTGTCTCAGCTTTGTTCGAGCCTCCAGTCAATAACCGAAATTTATTTATGAATCTTCGAAATGTCAACTGTTCCGTGCCGCACTCTATCTCTCAGCTTTGTTCGAGCCTCCAGTGAATAAGCGAAATTTATTTCGATGACGATTCTTCAAAATGTATTGTAGTATGTATATCGTAGCCCCTTTGCGTCGCAATCTCTTCCCCCAGCTTCGTTCAATCCTCCAGTCAACAAGCAAAATTTATTTTGGTGAGATGTGGCGCAATCCTCCGAATCACAGCAGAACCGATCACCAAACCGCATCAAGAAAAGATCAGGCAACATTTCCTCAGCAGTTTCTCGACCAAGTACCAACTCGCTCCACCGCGCACTCTGGATTCGCCTAATCAAGTCAGATGTAACGATCCTCAGTCCAAGGGGATCTTAAAGAGTCTCCGGGCTTCCTTAGAGACGAGATAGAAAAAGATGGGGAGCCAGGTGTTGAAGCGGCTGTCAGCGCGGGGGATAAGTAGGTGTGCCAAACTAATATTTTCGCAAAGTTCGCGGCGGAACGAGCCGCCATATTTTCCGTCGCGAGTGCCTTACAGAGCATTCCGAAGAAAAAGACTGAGCTTGAAGAGAAGTAGGAGGAGAGGGACCACGAAGAGGATCTTCCGGCAAAGTGGATAGGTAATAACCTTCTTGCCTCGGTGAGAAATGATTGGCAATCAAAGTTGGTATTACACGTGGAGGCGACGACCGAACCTCGCGGACCGCGAGTGCATTCGGTCCCGTTTCCAAGAGAGACTCGTTAACCACTAACCCCCACCCCTGGAAAATCCCAAGAACCTCCGCATAGACCTTCTAGGAGCTAGCTTTCATCCACCCCCGCGTTTTTCCGTGGCCGCAAAGTCGGAGCAGCTCGACCGGAAACTTGGCCCCCGGGCTCTTCTTGCTCCGGCGACGAGCGAAAGCCTTTTCCCGCCTTTCTCCACCCCTCTCGTTCATCCATCCAACCATCCCCTATTCTTCTTCTTCCTCTTCTTCTTTCTGCTCCGAGAATGGAAAGATCCCGCGGATAACGGACTGATCCTTTGTATCGGCGAACATTCGATCCCCTGATTGATGCACAAAGACTGAGGGACGCCTCTTCTTTGTCTTCCGCGACCCACACCAGCATTTCTTTCTACCCCTGTTGTTGGTTTCCCGTTCGAGATCTAACTCGCGACGACTCTGCCAGACACCGGGAATGGAACGGTCTCTCTTCGTGGATCTGCGCGGTTCTTGTCGAGACCGAGAGTTTCCTGAAGATCCTGGAGGTGCATTTTTTGGGGACTACAGACGCTGTCTGTGAAAAGGATGCAATTTTTAAAAGTTCAACACTGACAAAAACGTAATCGTCGATTACCTGTGAAGTATCGCCTCGATATACGCGAAATAAAACCCAAAAACATCCGATACACCGATGTGACAATACTAATTTATTGACATAACTATTTGGTTCTTAACTATTTCTGCGTGACACTTTTACTGGCATATTCTTGACACTTTTCTGCGTAAAATGAGCCCAAACACGATATAGTTCGAAGCTTATTTCGCCGTGTAATCCACGATATAGAAGAACCTCGCTTATCCGAATTGTTCGGTTACTCAGATATTAAATCGTGAATTACAGAGAAAATATATGTCGAATGACGTCGTGCTTAGGCTCGTTTTATCCAGCGAAATGTCACGGATCTGCTGGTAAAAGTCTCGTGAAAAAATGATTACTAATAACGAAGTTATGCAATTGAAAACCGAGAACTGTTCAGACCCATCGCGGTTGGAAATAAACTAAACGTTCGAATAGATTGTCTCGACGATTGATGTTGTTAAATGATGTCGTTAAAGCGGCCGCAAACGTGAAAATGAAAGTACATCGGCGTTAAATGTTTAATGGTGGATTCGAATGACAGGAGAGAGCCGCGGTCGTGTGATAGCAGCACGGTGTCTTAATTGATCACGGCACACAAATCTTCTCGTTCCCCGGTCAAATGACTGTGTATTAACCGCTGCAAATGACAGAGTGAGTGTTCAAGACGGATTGAGTGCGCGATGTGCGTTTGATTGTTGACGAGCAGCGTGCAGCGTGCGCTTGATGAACGCGTGTGCCGCGCTGTTTACAGGTGACTATGTTTAACTGACTGTTTACGACACTCTGTGTGACCGAACGTGGTCGTGGAATTCCTCCAATGACAGTAATTTTCTCCCACCGCTCCGGAGAGTGCCCATTGGAAACCAATTAGGCCGCTGTTGATTATGTGCCGAATGTTACCTGTACGGGGTGGTCCGCAGGTTACCATGGAAACTGAAAACAGAAAATTATTTTCAAACATCTGTCCCAACAATAAATTCACATATTCAAATATTATGCATAAAGATGTAGAAATATTATACATATACATATGTAATGTATATAATGGGGGGGGGTCCAAAACCACCCGTCCAGGGGTGTTAACTTTCCAGATAAGCATATTCGGTAAAAAGGAATGCTTGGAACTTTGTATTTCACCTTCGGATCCATTTTGTAAGGTTATTTGGATTATGATTTGACCTCTGAATAGCCTCTAGAAGTCATTTTAATCTAGGACATAAATACATATCTGAATGTGAATTAAAAATACAAATACAAGGTCATGGGCATATGTTTTCCATTAATCCCTGCAACTTTTACTGCAAACATTTTTACCGAATATGCTTGTCTGGGAAGTTAACACTCCTGGATAAGTGGTTTTGGGCACCCGGTATATGTACATATACAGAAATAAATATATATCAATAGAGATGAATATTAAATATAAATACAACATTTCAAAGGAGATGAGTATTAAATAAAAATATAATACATTCAACATAAATATAACGTTAACAATAATTCATTCGAATTATTGCTTTTGCAAAGTACATTTTGTAAGTAAATTTGGTGGTAAATATCCACGCAGTCAAAAATGTTGCAATTTCCATCAACTCTGCAACCGTAGACCCAGCCATCGTCACATGAGAGTTCAATCGATCAACTTGTTTTAATGTACATCTCGATAAGTGAGAATCGAGGGGCTTCGTCGAGATAGAAAGAGCACATAGACCGAACTACCATGTTTTATGGAAATAGTATGGAGCCTCTTTCTTCCATCTTCAGGCGTTTCTAAGCGGCGATATAGGCACACTTTCCGGAGACGCCTGCAGCGATGGCCGGGATTCTGTAAATCTTTAGGATGCGACCGACAAACTTTTTAATTAAGGTCGTTACCTCGGTGCGAAAAGCTGCCATTCAGATTTTAATAGGGCCACCCTCGAGGCTCGAACGCCACCGAATTTGTTATGTACTCGCACAGAACTGAATGTATAACTGTATATTCTGATTGGATCGTGGACAAAGGTGGTCTTTCGACAATGATTCAATTTTCCTAGAATTTAAACCACCGTTTGGTCTCGTTCGATAAATCTTTTCACCAAATTCGACAGATATTTAATTCTTTACGAAACACATGAAGGAAGAAAATCTTTTTGTATTTATTAGAACCTCATACTTTTTCTTGGATATTATTGTAGAGCATGAAAATACGAATCCAACGAGTACCATGATCGTACCATTTGGTTCATTCAACTCGGAGATACGTCCGGTTGAAGATAGTAAGTAGTTCACCCTTCAGACACAAGTATCTTGAGATTGAATGATCGGAATTATATAATCACATGGTACTCGTTGGATTCGTATTTTCATGCTCTACAATAATATCTAAAAAAAAAAAACTAAATGTTGCTGTTAAAAAATAAATGTCCTGAAAATTTATTTCATATAACAATAACTTAGGCACCCTGTAGAATGGTATAATAATTGTTAGTTAAATCACTATCGATAAATTCATCATGCAATTGTTCTGACCAACCGGCAACATTTTTAACGTAACGAATAATAAATTATGGAACGCTGTGCGATCAACTAATTCGTACAAAGGTCCGATTTTCATTTTCTCGTGTAACCAGCAGCTTTGAAAATCGTCGCGTGACAGGGCGAGCTATATTTTTCGGAAATTGGCACGCCTAATGAAATTAACGTTTGTCGTGTAATTGAACGCCGTCCCGTGCCGTCGTGTTAAAAGCTGTTTTCAATAATAGCGACGCGTGATTTATCGAAAGTATTACATTCTCGATGTAATTCCGCGTGCGACGCGTCGTTTATACTTAACGAGCGCAAATAACTTGTAATTAGGTTGAAATTTGGCAAATGTTTCGCCGGACGCGTTACGAAACTCGTTACAGCTCGTACACAGAGTGTGTTGCGAAAAGTGAATCACGTCACGTTTACACTCATTTTTCAAACTGCTGTATATTCAGTTTTTTGTATTCATTACAATTTTTATTAATAAGACAAATCATTTAATAATATTTTTGTGGCATTTATTATTTTTTTAATAGTGCTTTCAAGAGCACCTTTGTTACTCAATAATATTTTTATGGTATTCACTATTTAATAATAGCACTTTCAAGAGCACTGTTGTTATTCAATAATATTTTTATGGTTTTAACTATTTCATAACCAGCATTCACAAGACCAGTTTGTTATTGAATATTTTTATAGTATTCACTATTTAATAATAGCATTTTGAAGAGCACTGTTGTTATTCAATAATATTTTTATGGTGTTCGCTATTTCATAACCAGCACTCACAAGACCAGTTTGTTATTGAATAATATTTTTATGGTGTTCACTATTTAATATTAACACTTTCAAGAGTACTGTTGTTATTCGATAATATTTTTATGGTTTTCACTATTTCATCACCAGCACTCACAAGACCACTTTGTTATTGAATAACATTTTTATGGTATACACTATACGACAATAACACTTTCAAAAATATTATAGCAGTTTGATATCGCACATGAAATCCCATATATATCGTAATAAAATTTATTTTTAGATGGTAACATTATTCTAACAACGCCTGTATAATTCATGTTATACGATCCCAATAAAATGAATGGTTATAGCATTAGAATTTAGTACTCTTGAATTTTTTAAGTGCTCGGAGACGCTCTAGATTTGATGTTTTTAGAGGCGAATTAATGGACTGTGAATAATTGAATTCGTACACTCAGTTGGAGTGAAATGCTCGCATTATTTATGTTTCTCATAGTTTACCGTTGAGCTGCTAAAATGTTCTTAATTGTGATCAGTGAGTGTATGTATTTGAATATTCGCACGTTATCATTTTGTCAAAGTTCGGTCATGTTTTCAGAGGGACGTGGAATTTTGGTTCCTCGGGTGTTCACCGTTTTGCAATCCTTACAGTGTATTACGTCTCTTGTTTGCGGGATTATCGCGTCCTGACATCGTGTTTGTCAGAGAATACCGTAGCACGAATTGAAATTAACTCAGACTGCTACCGTTACACTGATACCTCTCTACACATTGCGAGCTATCTACCATGGAATCTGAACTACTATACAGCGTCGTGCTGAATACGGCTGACAAGTTACTGAAAGCTTAAGTCGCAGCTGCGCATCGATTCGAAAAGATAGCGATCTTCGTCCAGCTATGAAATCGTCATTTTTGCTGGAGATATCCGGAAACACAAGAACTGGCTCTAATTAAAAAAATTTCAATAGCACACCGAGACTCGATGTGACATTCCAAAAGCAATGGAAAAGTATCGTAAACAAAATACAGGATGGGGCGCCACATTTTGCCATCTAGATTTTCGTCATTATTACGCATAGCAAACAATGTTTCAGATGAAGTTGAATGGTTTTGAGAGGGACACATTCTGATGGTACATTCTTTTTGTAGGTGGACGTGTAAAATCATATATTTTTTATAGCATCAGCTGATATATTCTTTACAAAAAAGTATTAATCTATTTGTGTAAAAAAATCATTAGTAGGAGCGCAATAAGTAGGTTTAGGAGATATTTTAATAAAAGTAAAAATTAGTTAAAAGAACGCTATTTAATTTTTAGAGAGTTACATGGAGGGCTAAATCATTCAAACTGGGCCGTTACTTTTTAAACCAATGGCCATGAAAGGTGTTAGGTAGCGGCCAAGTTTGAGTAATTTAGCCCTCTTTAATAATTAAGTATTTTAATAATAATAAATTAAACTCTTTAAAAATTAAATAGCGCGTTCTTTCAAACTAATTTTGACAAACGCTTTTTTCAGTATTGCAAGAGGTATTTCTAAGCTAACGCACTTGGCCGTATTTTGTTTGATCTCACAATTTTTTACGGCCATAGAGAACTTGGCTCGTGTTTACAGGATTGTTTTCGTTGCGACCGTGGATTACGAGAACAAATACAATTCGAATTGCATCGTGTTTGGACTCGTTTTAATCAGGAAAACATCCAGAATGCGTTGATAAATGTTTCTATAATATTGCAACATTTAGCGTAACTGTGTGAGTAATTTTATGCGTCGGTGTCCGGAGGAGGATAACTCGAGGAGCAGTTCCCTCGAATTCAGCAATACAGATCTCTGAAATATCACTTCGCAGGACTATGTAGAAGTAGTTGGAGCTCTTGAGCGGCGAAGAGGGTGGGGACAGAGAGTAAACAACACGTGGACGGGGGTCGCCGAATAAAATTGCGGTGTAGCCGGTCCTGGTTTGCGGCGGTGACCGCAAATTAACGACCGCGACGCTCGAGATAAAATAACAAGCCGCATAAAGGACCGCCGATACGTACCGATTACCTCGACCTACCTCCGCGATAGGGGGCCTCATAGGCCCCCCTGAAGCCCTCGTCCCTTCCCCTCGCTCCCCATGGTTTTGTAAGCGCGACAGGATCCTCCCACGATCGCCACGAAAACGGAAGGATTCACGAGGATCGAGAAATCGGCCGTTTGAGAATTGATTTCGGCGACCGCCTAAGTATAGCTCCCCCCCCTCGACGACCGTGACGTGATCTCGCGATCATTCTGCGACGCCCCTGGAAATAAATGTCCGCCTTACGGCAGTCGGACGCCTGGGTCCTTCGCGATACATGGTGGTCCTCGTGATCCGGCTGATCGAGGGTCTTCAAGTGTGTTTCAACATGATTTAAAGAAATTTAAAAATTTTTCAGAAACGTCGATAAATTATTTCAAATTTGTTGTGATCATATTCAATTCAGAAGGACATTTTTACTTAAACCCCTTGCTTTACAATAGCGAGCCAGACTCGTGATGAAGATTCTGAACAGAGATAAATATGTATGCTATTAATTTCCATAAAATAGAAATAAAATTCTATTATGGTTTTGTTAATGTATATTAGGGTGGTCCTTAGTTATACTTGGTGAAAATTATTTTTTTCGAATTTTTTTCGAGCCACCCCTTAAAATTGTGTCACTTGACGAAAAAATAATGTGTGCAAAATTTGAAATCGATCGGATAACGGGAAATGTTACCGCATCGACTTTGAAAATTGGTTAATTTTGTAACTTGTAACACGACGCTTAGCAGAATATAAACCCAGGGCGCCAGACCACTTCGGCACCACCCTGATAAGACAGAAGAAGCGCATCGCGGCCGAATGTTCGAGAAGGTCGCGGGGCCGAGAACCTTCTCAACCCCTAGCAACGCGTTGTTGACAGGGTTAGCAACGAGTTAATATAAATATCGGTAATGAAACGCGGAGCGAGCACTTTTAGCTGCGCCTTTGGGAGAGGACGAGGTAAGACCACGGCCGCCCATAGGTGAGGGAGAGTACGAAGCAATGCTATCGGACGCCCAGCAGCTCAGGAGAGGACAGGGGTTGCACCTGGACGCCTCTCTGGATAAATGGGAGAGGACGGCCATGAAGGCCGGCCGCCCGCCGAGAGGAAAGAACAGGGTAGCTTCCTGGCCGCCTGAAAGTAGGATTCGCCTGGTTCCTCTGCACGTCTCGGAGAGGACGGCCATGAAGGCCGGCCGCCGAGCGGGCAGGAGAATTCCGGTAAATCCGAAGAGTCGCCTTTTCCCCAGAAGGAAAGAACGGTTGAAATAAACCGGACGCCTGATGGGGGAAACCTTATTTCCGTCTTTTTATAATAATTATATCTTTTACGTTGCTAACCTTCGTCAAAGATATTGTAAAATCATTAGTTAACCTTCTTCAAAGGTTTTATAAATTCACGATCCATTCCTGTCCATGTATGAAACTAATCCTTGTCCGAAAATAAATTGTTTGTCCAGATATTTCCAAATCCAATCCTGCGAAGTTATTCCAAACGACCACCCACATCCTACAAACTCAATTTTCTCCACTGTAGTATATCATTAGTATATATTGTTATATATCGTTGAATTTGTCTTTTTACACAATATAATAATATAGAAACAAAATGTAGCACTAATTAAAAGCCGAAATAATGTTCATATCATTTTTATGATACAACAAAGTGTTTCATGTAACATTTCCGACTTTTATTATTAGTAATTAATAGAACACATAATGTAGTTGAGTAATATCATTTTTATTAATGTATTTATTAATGAATATTGTAAAAATTTGAATTTCTTGTGCGAAATAAATATAGGTTCACTTCTAGTTGAACCTATCAACTAAAAGATATTATGGAAATTAAGTTCTATATCATTCATTATTGGAGCATTTCCAGAGGCAACGGCCAAATCGCATTGAAAACACCGATTCTCGTCCGATCATCGAAGTTAAGCAGTGCTGAGCGTGGTTAGTACTTGGATGGGTGACCGCTTGGGAACACCACGTGCTGTTGTCACTTTTTTTTATTTTTTATCCTCAGTATGTGTATTAAGTATAAATTAAACTGTTCGATTTTCTAAATTAATAGTGAAATAATACGTTTTGAAGCGTTTTTGTATTTTTTAATCCCGTATATTGGGTTGGGGAAAAAGTTTCTGCGTATCCTCCCGATACGATTAGTGTCAATATTTGGTGTGGTATTTTAAATGGTCACTTAATCGGACCATATTGTGGATCGCAGTTCGAACATCTAATGTAACTTGATTTATATTGTAAGAAATAATTCTTCATTAAAATTACGTTTGCACAAAATTTTCAAGTTTGAAGTCATTTCAAGCTCATAGTATAGTACACTGTTAAATTCGCCTCGACGTCAGAAACAATCCTATGATGTCCAAAACATATAGTGCCATTTAAAAAAGTCAAGGTGACCTTTACTTTTTTACGTAAAAAACATTTTTTCAGATTTAAGAATATGCGAACATGTAGCTCATCAAGTACTGAGAAACTTTTGTCTAAAACATTTTTTAATTGCTCTATTGGAAATGCCTAAAAAATGGTGACGTAACTTAACGGATACACCCTGTATATAGGCGTACAATAGATATGAAACTTCTTCTTGTTTAGAGAATCAAGAATTACAAAAAGTCTTAATCACTGAAATCGTGAAATAAATCGTATGGCAAGGGGTTAATATGTGTATTGATCCGAACAATTTATTATTTTGCACTAAGATCCTCGGTCTAATGATTATGAATGTTCAAGGTGACGGAGGATTTATGAAATTTCACCTATTCGAAATAATGGATGATCCCGCGTGTCATTAAGAGCGTTACAGCAATTTATACCATAAATCGAGGTTATTACATTGTTACCGCAACAATGCAATTTACTATCGCCTCGCAATTACGCTAATCATTATAATTACTGCGTACGTAGAAACGGGACACACCTGAAAACAGCGAGTATCGTTTAGTATGTAATAATCCGTGCATAATAGAGCGATATAGAATGCAAATCTGCGTTATCTGTGTGAAATATATTAATTCGTGCGCGTTGTTATATTTCTTTGAAATAAAAACTAATATTTTCGGCAAATTGATTTTGTCATTATTACATTACATTTTGAACATGTTACATTACATTTATCGAAGTAGGGAATAATATTGAAATTACAATTTATTTAAATATATTCGTATAGTAAATTAGCTTTATGAATAAATTATCGAATACCGTGTTTTGTCATTTGCCATATTTTTTCTTTTGCTTCTTTTAATGCTACAGTAATTTTCCCTGGCAAACAGAGGTAAAACAAATTTAAACGGTTCATGTATGCACATCCGTCGTTCTTTTTCCAGCGGAATTGCCGAAAGATTGCTGGTGGCCATTTAATGCAGTTCGCATGAAGCTAAGTAGCTGTACAAAGTTGCGCAAAGGAAATTGCTGTAAAGTCGGAAACTAGTGCGACATACATTTCAATAAAGTTCCGCCATTATTTCTGTACTCTATGTTCATCGTTGACATTTTCTGTGACTTATGGCGTATCGCGTGTATGCAAACACTGATCTCCTTCATTTTTCAATTGACGATAACGAACACTATGTTATCGTGCGATTTTTTATAGAGAAATTGCACAAAATAATACAGAATGGCATCAAATCTTGTTTTTTAAAACACAGTGGATTCCAATTAAAATATAATAAAATGGTACAAAATCTCGTTTTGAAAAATACAGTGAGACCAAATGAAATATAAAATGGCAGAAAGTCTTGTTTTGAAAAAACAGTGAGTTCAAATAAAATATAAAATGGCAGAAAGTCTTGTTTTGAAAAATACAGCGAGTTCAAATAAAATATAAAATGGCAGAAAGTCTTGTTTTGAAAAATACAGTGAGCTCAAATGAAATATAAAATGGCAGAAAGTCTTGTTTTGAAAAATACAGTGAGTTCAAAGAAAATCTAAAATGGCATCAATCTTGTTTTTTGTAAATATAGTGGATTTAAATGCAATATGAAATGGCACCAAATCCTGTTTCTGAAAATCCACTGAGATCAAATAAAATATAAAACGTCATGAAATCTTGTTTCTGAAAATACACCGTGATCAAATCAACTGAAATAACATGAAAATTAGCTTTCCAGAACACAACATTGCACTTCCTGCATGTAATAACATTCGTTAATAACTAGACAGCAAACGGCAACAGGCATATAATTAATTGTTAACCATCCAGAGTATCGATGGCGTCAATCAAACGGAGGAATAATACTCGTGTCACAGTTGCAGAGAATTTGGCAGCCGAGTTAGCTTTATCGGAATAAAAATTACCGAACAGACAGGGACGATTCAAACAGCCATTCGCGTTACAGCTTACAGCGTTGCATACTACGATGTGAATTTATATGATACAACTGATGGTGTCGTAAAGTTCTGGCGTGCACGTTGAATGTGATTCGCTGTAAAATATTGGCAAATGTGATTTCAGGACGGTAACGTTGCAGATAAAAACTGAAAGTCGTGCTTGTTTCCGAGTGGTGTTCCGTTCCGGCGAGAATGCGAATGACGGTCTACTGTCGCGTAACTGTTCGGTTGATCTGTTAACGATTTCCGCAAATGATCACATTTGATCGAATCATATATTATATATTTTGCACAAAATTTTCAAGTTTGAGGTCATTTCAAGGTGATAGTATAGTACACTGTTAAATTCGTCTCGACGTCAGAAACAATCCTATGATGTCCAAAACATGTAGTGCAATTTA
This sequence comes from Lasioglossum zephyrum, assembly GCA_028455615.1. Taxonomy (NCBI): domain Eukaryota; kingdom Metazoa; phylum Arthropoda; class Insecta; order Hymenoptera; family Halictidae; genus Lasioglossum; species Lasioglossum zephyrum. The sequence continues at coordinate 10,360,885 of CM052325.1, forward strand.
AAAAAGTCAAGGTGACATTTACTTTTTACATAAAAACATTTTTTCAGATTTAAGACTATGCGAACATGTAGCTCATCAAGTACTGAGAAACTTTTGTCTAAAACATTTTTTAATTGCTCTACTGGAAATGCCTAAAAAATAGTGACATAACTTAACGGATACACCCTGTATATCAATTTCCGAAAGAGAACCGAGGAGGTTCAGCTGGAAGAATGGCGGATTGAAAAAGTTGATGGGTTTCTGTTCGAGGATGCGTTGCCTATAGCGATATTCCCTGGTCTCGAGACAAAGGAATTCGATAACGGTTTATAGCGGCCGATTAGAAGGTACCAGCGCACGCAGTCCGTTGTTCTAAAAGCAATAAAGGTTCGCGGGTTCGAAACGGCACGTAAGAAGGCACGATGCACGATGCACAAGCATAGGGAGATGCATATCGGCTCGAGAGGGACGCGTTCTGTCCGACGAGCTGCACGTAGAAGGCGGTTTGATAGTCCTCCTAGCGGCGTTCTCCAATTCTACGAGCGTCCCCTTGTATCCCCGGTGCTCCTCATGGTATTTGCAATACCGTCGTGACGGCGTTACAGTTATGACCGCGTAAAGGCGGCCCGGGAACGGTTCTCCTCGTCCCGCAAACTGGAAAAAACGCGAGAGAACGTGGATGCAGGGATGCAACGACACTGGGACACCATATACTTTTCTTCGGAAACGAGCCTCGAAGCTCGCAATCCCCTTTCTTAACGGTGCCATTTCTCTCGCTCTTTTGTTCCTCCCGTCGCGTCGATCCACCTCCTTCCCAACGCGGCGTATTGGTCCGACAGGGTTAGGTTTTACGTCCGGTGGTGCCTTCGGTTTTTCATTTGCTACGTTGTGGAAAAGCAGCTCAGCACAAAATGAATGAAGCAGTGCCAAAGTAGAAGGTTCAAGCTTCAAAATGAGCCCAGGATTGTTGCTCCGCGATTATTTTTTCACGAAATAACGTCACGTATGTTGAATAGCGGCGCAGCCAACTAAACTTGTTTCGTATCGGTTTGTAATGCATTTAGATTACTTTTTAAACGTTTAGCGATGCCGAAAAAATGTCGATATATTAATGAAACTTAATAAAAATTGTAATTAAAGTTATTAGACCAAGCATTTAAGCATGAACATTTTTCACCTTTAATTTTTAAAAATCAATAAATACTTCTGGCTTCATGGTATTATAGCTGATGTCAAAATGGATCCAACTACCAACATTGTTATATCGTGAAACTTCCACACAGTGGTAAAACGTTAATGAACTGCTAGTTCGGGAGCGCGGACCACAGTGCTTCGTGGAATAGCATCTCAGGCGAAAAAGAACAACGCAGTGCGGTACCGGAAGGTTCAAGTTTCAAAATGAGCCGAGAATTGTTGCTCCGCGATTGTTTTTCACGAAATTATAACGTGAGGTACGTTGAATAGCGGCGCAGCCAACCAAATTTTTCCTCGTCCGGTCGCTCATGCTGGCTCCTCTATGGCTGCGCCAGGTCGTTCATCGCTCTCCTGGAGAACGCTTCCGAGCGCAGACACGCGTAGTTGCGCCTACGTAGCTTATAAATAACGTAATTAGCCTTCCTGCCTTCCCTTCTCGCTTTCAGCTTGACCGTCTTACTTCCTCTTCGCAGCGATCCGACGCTTCCGGTCTCTCTTTCGCGATCTTGTGTAATCCTCTCGGCTCTCCCGTTCTCGTTTCTTCTCTCCCCTTTCTCTGGATCGTGTTCCGCAAGTCGTTGACGTAAGAATAATTATCACCGACCAGATTTACATGCAAAATTGTTGCTTCTTTTCAATCCTGCGATTTTTTGATACAGCAGTTTTCTAATAAACTGTGGATTAAAGAGGTAAATCTGAGCCTCAATGTGTTTGGACTCTTTTGAAATTATTCAATGTAAAAATGTTTTGTCGAAGAATTCGTTATTTTTTCTCTTTTACACGTTCGCCGCCCGCCTCGCTCTTACTTGCGCGTGTCTATTCTTGCCAGGTTATTACCTGATACACCTAAATGACGGCGGTTCGGAGTAATTGCGTTTATTAAAATGTTACGCGTTCTAGTTCTCGCGTGTACACCTATAGAAATCGTGGCCACTGTACCATAAGACACCGTTAAGTCGCTATCGGGACTTAGATTCACCGTGAATATTTTCTCTATGGTGGATTCGAGTGGGAGTGATGCCCTCGTCAATTTTCAATTTCCTTTGTTACATGGAATACGAATTAAAAATTGCTTTTTGTCTCATTTGCCTCGATTTTTTAGGAACTTGATTCTGAAATGGAATTTTCTACTTTGAGAATTTTTTCTGCTGCAACCATAAAAGATATTTGGACGATCCTTACGTAGAATGATTCTGTACACTTTTCTGAATGTAATGGTATTTTTTTGTAGCCTTATGAACCTTAAAAATTTTTTAAATAATGTTCTTAGCCGATGGTACCAAGAATGGTAGAAAAAGAGATTTTCTCTACGGTGAATTCGAGAGAATTTTTCTGCTGCAACCATAAAAGATATTTGAACGATCCTTACGTAGAATGATCCTGTGTACACTTTTCTGAATGTAATGGTACTTTTTGGAGCGTTATGAACCTTAAAAATTGTTTAGATAATGTTCTTAGTCACTTGTATCAAGAATGACACAGAAGGAGACCATTAAAAAATTTGGTTCAATTAATTAAATTCGCCCGCGAATGATTTCATGGACAATAGAATTTCCAGAGCAGCTTAATCCCGCTGGAGTCTGCGTTTGCAGGATGCAGAGCGAAGGAAAATTTTTTCTTTTTGGTAATTAAAGGGGTACTTTCGGAAAACTATGCTGCTCTTCAACAGCATGCTTAATATTTATTCAACTGACCGGAAAGAGCTCTCCTGTTCATTTAACGATGCACATTTTAGGCACCAGATTATATTCATAGATTTATGAATCATAGAAATTTTCGAAAATTCTAAACATACAATGTTTGACGGAATTCAAAGCGAATCCTTTAATTAGACTTTACCAGCGAAAGCAGGTATTATACGAATGAAAATTCTGCTGAATCCCACTTTCTTGAAATTTCTCCGGAACTGGTAATTTGCATGAACGTCCGCGGTGTACTTATAGTATGCAAGCAGTAAACTGAAATACATGCTGGCTTATGCAAACGGTAGACAAATATAAAAGTCGGAGATAATCGTCTTTACTCGAGTTTGGATGTTCTTGCACGTCTAAAGAATGGAAATCTGCAAAAATTTGCAGCATTTAGTTTCGACGAAATGTAGAATTGCGCAATGTTATTTTTAGTTAATTAAAATTGAACTTAATTTTCATGTTGTTAAATAATTTATCCCTGGTTTAAGATCAAAGAATTAAAAATCTACACGAATTAATTTTTTGTATCTTTATATTTACTTTATAATTAACAGGTTAGTTCAAGTTAAACCAGCAATCTAATTTTTATTTCCACAAAATGAAAGTCCTCAACTCCACGTGATAATGCTGAAAATAAACAGCACTATATTCTAATAGCGAATTCAACAAGATCAGCATTAAGCGAGAAACGTAATTGAATCCAATTATATTTCGTGTCCCATTGCGTTCTCAACGGCCGCATTTGCTTAAAAATCCGCAGACCAATTGGAGCGTTTAATAATTTGCATTTTAATAAAAACGTTAGAAAATATTTGCGCGAAGTTCACGAGGAGCGTTTCAACGAACGAAAAATGGAACAACAAAAAAGAACAGATTTTCGTTTAATGATAATCAAACGCTTATGGGATTGCGCTCGGCCGGGAATGCAACGGTACAAACTGCGCCCATTTTTCTTCATTTCTCAGCAATTTTTCTTCCGGGGCGTTGCCAGTTTTGCAACTGGCCGGTCGCGGTTTTAAAAATTCACACTTGTTGCTGCGATTCGTACGCGTCTGATTATAAGTTATACGCTCTGTATACCTATTCGTTTTAATGTACCGGTTTTTAATTTGGCCCACCACGCCAACGGCGAATTTATTTCAGCTGACTGTGTTGTTCCCGGGATGGCAACGTTACGAAGAATCGCGAACATTATCGTTCCTTGAAATACGGATTATTTTACGCAACCCGTTCATTAAATCCTCGCTTGTTTAGTATTATGTAAGAAAATTCCGACATACCAGTGAAATTCCAAATAATGGTAAAATTAATCGCCTTTATTATGTCGAAAAATATGCTAGAACCCTTCCTGAAGGTACAGTGAAAATTTCAACTTGATCGGCCCAGTTTGGATAATAGAAGATAATAGAAATTCCCGAGTTTGGATAATAGAGGTTCCACTAAAACGTGGATTAAACGCGTAATTGCGAACCGAATTCTATCGTGTTTAGTATCATTCTATTCGGAAAAGTGTCGCCAACATACCAGTAAAAGTTCGGCGAAAAAATATTTATAAATAAACGAGTTATGCGAACTTTTCTCCGTTCTTGTTCAAGACAAAATGTGATGTGAAGAACTTTTGGTTGCGGAATTTTTCACGTACGTGGAGGCAATGCTGTACACGAAAAATGTGTGAAATATGTGAATGACCGGTAATTGATAATTAAGCTAGTAACAGCTATACTTACTTAGTTTCTCGTGGCCGGGTTCCGCGCGGGGATGTATGGTAGCATAACGGGGCAACGCGGGAGAAGAATGGCGGCGGGATAAATTCAGAATAAGAGTTTAGACAAAGGACAAGAAAAAGGGTGGCGAGAAGGACGGAAAGAGAGAGATTGTACCGCGTGTCTGGCGAAATCCGTGGCCATTATTTCGGCCGGAGCCCTGTGCACGTCCGCCAGAAATGAATATGCAAGAACCTACCGGCGAATATTTACGGCTGGACTGGTGCGCGCCTATATACAACAAGTTTCAAAAGATGAAGCCGACCAGAACCGCGGTTCTCTCGTTCTGCCTCGCTCCGCTCCGGCTGCTTTCGATGTCGGACTTCGACTCGAAACGGCGTTCCGTCGATTTGCGTTGGATCAACCAACGTTTCCGAACCGTCTCCACGGAATACTTGCCACCCGTTGCCGTTATCCGTCGACGATTCTGCCCTGCGCGTCGTTCGAATCACATCCCGTTCAAAATCGGACTCCGCACAGTGCGTTGGCCAAGAGGGACAAAAATAGAAAAATCAATGTTTTTCAAATGTATACCTGTTTACAGAAATTTATTGTAAACATACCATATATTCATGGACAATCGCCAGAAAAAAGCTCAACATAGCTTGACACAGAACGCGTTCCTTTCGTCATAATCTGACACGACTGTTTCGTGCGTTATAACTTCAAGTGCGCGTACATGAAAGGAAAACCGTATACAGCGTATTGTTAAGCGCAAAATTAAATAAATTGTGGTGGATCATTTAGATCAAGGTGTGTACTCGTTATTTTGGCTCCCTAGCGGTTTGTACAATTATTATTTATCGTATTTTATTGCTTCAAAATGATTCGTTTCTTAAAACGCGAGATAGAAAATTCTTATAACTTTCACTAAGCTTTTCTCAAAAAAGCCAAAACATGTCTTGGGATTTTTGCTAGAAAGTATTCGCAGAACTATCCTTTATTGAATTCTACAAAAGTTTTCTGCTCGAGCTTGCTCCTTTAATTTTTAAAATTATTTATTTAGGAAGACACCCGGAAGAAATATATCTTATTGGCCTGCACATGATCATGCCTCTTCAAATTCGAAGGCAAATGCATGTTTAGAAAATTTAGATTCTGATAGCGCTGACTCTAGTGATGACTCGGATACAGATTAAATATAAGTATTATTTATTGTTACTATTATTATTATAATTATCATCATTATTTATTATAAAATCGTACGAAAATAAACACGGTTACTAAACAATCGATTTTTAATTTTGACTTTTGTTTCATTCATAGTAATACATATATTCAGTACCACTATAGGCGATACGCCAACTTTGGATGCTTATATCTTGACAACGGTTTATGCAAAAATAATTTTTTTGTAGTGTTTTGAAAATGCCTTAACCTCACCTATTAGAATACATGGTCAAAAATATACATTACCGTACGAAATTTTTAAAGTGACCTTCATAGAGCTTCTCAACAGATACAATCATCGTATACTCTTCCCTATACCCTATAACTTTTATTTCAAATATTTTTTTATATCGCTTATAGTTTTTGAGATATGGATTTTTGTCCAAAAAACAGGCATTCCGACGCACTGTGCTCCGGTCCATTTTGACACAGAGCAACAAACGTTCTGATTCTACCTTTTCATCTGAGAGTTTAAATTGCAGTCTGTTTTTTTTACAGGACAACTTTTTCAGTAGTGAATCCTCGTATAAATGCATATTTTGACAGGAATCGCGTACAAAAACATTTTTTGTCATCGGACGGACTTGAATAAAGATTTCCCATTTCGCACGTTCACGAGGAAAGTTGACATAACTGTTTTATTTCGAATTATTTGTTCAGGAAACTTTTACTGGTATTTTGGCGACTCTTTTCCGAATAGAATGATACCAAACACGATAGAATTCGGTTCGCAATTACTCGTTTGATCCACGGTTTATAGTGGAACCTCTATTATCCGAACTCGGAAAGAACATTCTTTCAAATAGAGAAATCTAAACTTATATATATATATATAAAAAAACTGATAATTCGACTTTGCGAGGGGAGATAGGGGTTGAAACTTGGCACAATGCGTTTCTTCTTGATAAGGCTATCGAATGGCTAGTTTAATTTGGTCCCGGGACATTTTCAAGCCCCTTATCGGACTACATTCTTTACTATGCTCCATGACTGATGGTCCACTGGTTTAAAATATGTTTCCAGAGGATTTAAATGCATACGGTGTGAACAAAATTGTGGAAAATCTGAATAGAAGCTGCGGAAAATAATATGAACCTAGAAACATTGTCTGCTCGAAGAATAGTATTTATCAGACCAGAGCTTTATTTTTAATTTAATTAATAATCATATCGATTGTTTCTCTCTACTTGCGCAAATCAATTTTTATGTACCGGAACGTAAATTGAGAATTTCAAACACTCAAAGCAAGAACTACTTATGGATTAATTAAAGCAATGAATCGCATTATTGCAAAATCAAACACTATTTACAATCGTATTCATTTTTTCATTGAATCTTTATAAAATTTTAAAATTCAACTATGCAGAATTATAGGATAATACCATATCGATTGCACCATTATTTTGTTATTTCTTTTTTCTTGTGCATGTCCCTTCTTTGTTATTCGACAAGTAGTCTTGTATATCTTTCTCTTTTTTATTGCAAACACTTATGTAAAAGGGCTTCAGTCCGTCTATAATAAATAATAATTTTAATAATAATATTCCGTAGAATTATCTCTATTTGTCGTGCTCAGGAAGCTCGGGTATTATTTTTATTGTAAATACTTATGTAAAAGGGCTTCAGTCCGTCTATAATAAATAATAATAATAATAATAATCCGTAGAATTAGCTCTATTTGTCGTGCTCAGGATGCTCTGATGTTATTTTTATTGTAAACACTTTTGTAAAAGGGCTTCAGTCCGTCTGTAATAAATAATAATAATAATAATAATATTCCGTAGAATTATCTTTATTTGTCGTGCTCAGGAAGCTGGAATATTATTTTTATTGTAAACACTTTTGTAAAAGGGCTTCAGTGCGTCTATAATAAACAATAATAATAATAATAATAATAATATTCTGTAGAATTAGCTCTATTTGTTGTGTTCAGGAAGTTCTGATATTAATAATGGTCTGCGCTAATGTTAATATCGCGCTAAGCTCCTCGAAATCAATATTCCGGCCAGCCGTATCGCTGATTCTCTGCAATAATACGCGAGATCGATCGAGTTCCCGATAAATGCTGTTTCGAGGACTCTTTCGAGAGGCGCCGTACTCCATGCGATTATTAAATGTCGGATAATTACGCACTTTCAAAATGCCCATGCAGTTTCAACGAAACGGACGCGCTCGTCACCTTCTTCTTCCCAGCTACTCCACCTTTTAATTAAATCTTAGTCGACCGTCTTGACTTAATTAACATTAGCTCGCGGGTGTCCGGAAGTTCGAGCTTCGATCCTGCTTTTACCTCGCTCCCTTCTGTCCGCGGACAAAAATCGTCTTGACGTTAATTAACGACCTGCAAATGGAACGCCGCGAGCCCTGAAATTGTCGCTCGGCGTGACGTCACTGCAAGTTTACATTAAATTTTCGCGAAATTTTCGACCGAACTCACGGACCCGCGAGTTCACTATATTGGACGATCAAAAATGTAATAACGAGATCGCATGTATTTTTAATTATTTTTTATTATATCGTGTTTAACTGTAATCGTAGATGCAAATGAAGGTTTGACCAACACATTCCTGAGATTATTCCGATTCAAATGAGTCCAAACATGGCAGAATTCGGTGCATATTTGTCTGTTGAATTCAAGTTCGGATAGCAGAAGCGCAACTATATCGTACATTAAACGCGCTGTAATGATCCGAATCGTATCTTGTTTGTACTCGTTTTATCTGGGAAGATGCGTGGAATGTGCTGGTGAAACTTTAATGTTGAAACAACCAGACAACAAAATATAATGTTAACACATTACAGCGACTAAACGTTCATACTAAATTGTTACCTAGCATGTCAAACTCGGAAGTGAATAATAATATGCTTAGAACCGGAACTGATGTGATCCAGAATCTTTTTCACCTCTAATTTTTATAATCAAAACCTACATTACAGTTAGAATATTCATACGATTAGCTATTGATAACTAATCTGTCGACTGGCACATACGCAACCGTTATGGGACCGATACAGAACTGTCGTATAACCGACGTAATAATATGCTTAGAACCGTAACCGGAACTGATGCGGAAGTGAATAAAAATTGATGTGTAGTTTACAGTGAGTACAGGGGAATTGAAGATTGTCAGTGAACGCATTAATTAATGGAAACCTGATAGTGAGGCGAAATCCGGGTGGAAAGGATTCGCGCAATTGACACTGGCCGTCTCAAAGCAGTAGTCGCGGTTGATGAAAGAAAAGAATGAATGAACGAGCGAGAGAAAAAAACTGGAGGGAGAGAGAGAATGGAGAGAGATAGGACGAGAGACAGAGCAGACAGACACGAAGAGGAAGAGAAGGTTCTATCAGCGACCATATTGTAGTTTCTCGCCCGCGCCGGCTAAGCGTGTCGCAACTTTTTACATCACGCGCCTGCACTCGCGTTATGCCGTTATGCTTCGTCGTTCCGCGGATATATATGCATCCACACATGCATCCACACATTGTCGGGAAAGGAAACGCGAGAGCTGGCCCTCTCTATGAAAAATGCCTCGCGCAATTGTACGTTGCTGCGGGAGCCTCTTTCTCTATTTTTTTTATGAACGCCCACCTAACCCCGGTTATTTTTCCAACTATAACTGGATTAATTTCGTATTCCGGCGATTTTATAAGCTCGCCAGGCTGATTCACCCGTATCGCACAGGAGAGAAACGTTTCGTCATACGGTTTCTATTAATTACGCGATGAGTTAATTACGTTACTTCATCTTCGTGGATTTTTTATGCTCGTACTTCTGTTCGCGATGCTTTCCTGAT
>CM052325.1:10370578-10394062 GCA_028455615.1 Lasioglossum zephyrum
ATGTAGTTGTTGAATCAGTTGCTTTCCTTAAGAAAAGAAACAATAAAAGGTTATACTCGTGCTCTGCGAAGGATATCCAGAGGAAATTGTCTAACGTTAAATAGTTGTATTAAATTATTATTTATATTTGATACTAGCAGAGGGGCACTTTGAGAAATATGTTTGAAAGAAAATTGATAAATGAAGTCGTGAGTGATCCCAGAGGTTCCCGAACAAAGAGCACGAATTTCTATAAATAATCGCGAAGCCTATTCATTCGAGGGACTTAACTCCACGGTTCCCGAGGCACATTTGTCAGAAAAGAGAAATTAGTCGCGAGGATTATGATTTATGACTGATCAGGGTGTGGGATAGCGTGTCGTAAGGGTGAAAGAGTGGAGATTCGACGAAGGCAGCAAGGAATCAAAATGGCTGATCGTTAACCTGACTCCTTTTACGCTGACGTTGCCAGGATAGGCTAAAACCGAGGCCTCCGAGCTCCAGGCAGGAAGCACGTGATATTTACGCGTCGTGTTTGCCCCCGCTGATTGCTGTTTGACGTGCCTTCGCTGTCCCCGCGTTTCCATGCCGGCGTCTTATGTCTTATTTCTTGTCTTTTTCCCACCGTACTAGAACACGCTACACTGTTTCCACCAATCCCTATTTCCCCGGTTCCGAGTATGCGAATAAGCCGCGTGCGCCCTTTCCGTTGCGCTGCTGCTGCTCTCTCTCTCTCTCCCCTACATCTCGGGGATTAAACGCACGCGTCTACCGGGGAATTTCTGTTAATACGAGACGCTTCGAGATGCAAAATAGTTTCATCCCCCTTCCCCTGAGCCAGGAGGGATTACAATTATACTGCACTTTCAATTTCGCCTCAAAGACCCGACAAGCTCGACAAGAAATCGTCCTGAATTACCCACACCGCCGTTTGTTGTACGTCGAGGAACTCCGTTGCACTGTTTTCTCTGACGCAGAGGCCATGGTGCGTACGTTTCACGATAAGTATCCCGCGAAAAGGGTGTATCGTTATCTGTTGGCATTGGACTGATTTAGACTAATAAATTAATTTATTCTATTGAATATAGAATATATAGAATATACATAGAGAGTATATGGAATATACGGAATATATGGAATATACGGAATATATGGAATATACGGAATATATGGAATATATGGAATATATGGAATATATGGAATATATGGAATATATGGAATATATAGAATATATAGAATATATAGTGTATATAGTGTATATGGTGTATATAGAATATATAGAATATATTAAATATAAAATATAGAGTATATAAAATATAGAATATAGAAAATATACAGAGTGCAGTCTACACTAAAATCATTAATTGAAATTCCCAAATATACAGCAACGGGACTCCACTCGCATCAGCTAACAAGTCCAATTGATTCCTGCCGCATGGCGCATTAGCTAAAACGCTGAAAGCTGCAGAAATCGTTTGGACCGCGCGAACCGAACATTTTCCGGAAATATTCGGCTCTGGTCAAAGATCCGAAAAGAACTGAAGGCGCATCTAGGCAACATCTCCTTTCATTTCTTCAATGGACCGTGCCCTTTCCCCATGACGTCAATCTCTTTGCGCATTCTAATTTAATTCGCAAAAATGGCCACGGGAATCTCGAGTGTTTCCACGAGTCTCTCTTGCTCTTGCACTCTTGCTTTCTTTTCTCTCTCTCTCTCTCTCTCTCTCTCTCTCTCTCTCTCTCTCTCTCGACGCGCCCTCGAGCTTCAGCCACGTTCCCGAGCATTCACCGTTAACAACATTTTCCCTGGATCCGCGAATTTGCGTGTATATACCCGGTACCTTCGTAGTCTGGGTCCCTGGTTTGAAAAGGGGTTTTATACGTACGGTGAAACGCGCCATCAATTTGCGCCGCGCGCCGCGGCGTCCGTAAACTTGGCTTCGCGCGACTAGAATCGCTTTTGACCCGGTACACCCTCTAAACCCCTTCGGTGTTCTATGACACGAATAAATATGCAAGAATATCCTGGTGTACCCGGTCGGGGATTTCCGTGAAACATGCGGAAACTGAATTACAAGATGTTCTTGAGCACGTGTAAGTCTCTGGTGTACCCGATTCTACGCGGTTTCGGAGATACAGGCCGCGTCAAAACACGGGATATTTGATGGACCTGTGGATCTCATGCTTGGCACGGTGCACTGAATTATTCAACAACCGTAACGAAGTACCGTGCTTTCACAAATTTAATACACACCCAGTACATTAGGAAAATATTCGTATTTTTGTACAGAGAGCATTCTGCATTTTTAAGTTATCATTCTGCATTCTATATGCTATATTTCCTGTACTATCTTCTACATTTTATGTACTTTGTATTCTATAGGGTGTCCCAAAGTGTTGTATATCCTTGAAAGAGGATTATTCCTGTTTTTCTATATTTTATAGTATATATTCTATAATTTATATATCCTATATTTTAAATGTTCTATATCTTATATATTCTATATTTTACATTATGTTCTACATTCTGAATACATTCTTATTTTTCTATATTTTTATACATTCTATATTTTATATTATGTTCTACATTCTAAACACATTCTTATTCTTTTATATTTTTATACATTCTATATTTTATATATTCTATTGTACTTTAAGTATTCTATATTTTGTACATATATTCCACGTGTATTCCATGTACTACATTCTATATGTATGGAATATATATATGGAATACATGTGGAATATATGTACAAAATATAGAATACTTAAAGTACAATAGAATATAGAAAATATAGAATGTATAAAAATATAGAAAAGTAAGAATGTGTTCAGAATGTAGAACATAATATCAAAAAATATAGAATATGTAAAATATAGAATACATAAGATATAGAATATTTAAAATATAGAATATATATTATAAAATATAGAAAAACAGGAATCATCTCTTTCAAGGATGTACAACATTTTGCAACACCCTGTAGAATACAAAGCATATACAACATAGAAGACAGTACAGAAAAAAATATATATATATATATATATATAAATTCTCAATTTCCTCCAAGAAAAGTATTGAATATTTAAAAAAATTGAACATTTGGGTCAGACATTGTTTCGAGAGAGTTCGTGCCGGGCACGAGCACGGCCGGCCGATAATAATTCGCGGGCACGCGGCACGCGCGCAAACAGTATCTCCGTGGAACGTATCATCCGGCTGTTTGCTTCGAAAGCAGGTCGTACATGCGGGTACACCTGTGCAAGTCAGCTTTATCCGCGGTGTTGCGGTGCACGGTTATCGGCATTAGCCGTGATACGCGCCGGCAAACGAGGATGAAACAGGTTTCCCAGCGGTAAAAGAGTTCCCGCTTTCCGTTGCCGAATATTTCGAGCATCAATCACCAAATTGCGGATACACACCGGGGCCCGTTTATTGGCCGAAACGGCAGATCGACCGATACCAGACCGATCGCCTGCCCGTTTCCTCCCTCGCTCACCGATACTCGCCGAAACGGCGGATTAATGTTTTCGCTTTATATCTAATTCCTTCGGAATCCTCTAATGAATGAGATCAATTTTTCTTTGATACCGTGTACTGTCAAACTTTCCCACGCAAATGAAATCTTGCACAAACATCCGTGATGCATCGATCACGCGGAGGCTTTCCGCGAATTTTCTCTTCCGTCGATTCCTTTTTATCTTAATTAATGGGTCACCGATCCGCTAGCCAGCGAGATTTTTCTATCGAAGGACGCTTTAGTTTTTCGAATGCAGACCGTTCAACGCGCGCGTAGTGATTTCTCCTCGATGCCAGCAGCGCTATTCAAACTATTTTTATTTTCCACGATCGACTATCCTATTATTCGATGTTGGAATTTATTCGAACCATTGCCATAATTTTTACGAAATACTATTAAATTCTTTTATTATTGTATCATAGTTGTTCGAATACTTATTTTATATTGCCTGCATTGTTAGCCACTGTTCTTAATAGAATATAAAAAATTTAAACAGTAAATAATATAATAATAATATAATTTAATATTTTATAATATTATTTTAATATAATTTGAACAGTAAAATAAGAAGATAATTATACTTTGATATTCTATAATTTTTTAGGTCACCGTATCGGCAAATCATTGGACCAATAAGAGCAGCTACATTTCCCTGTGAAACAGCTACGAAACGCAAGAACATCGCCATATTCATACGTTTCATACAATACACGTTGGAATCGATAAGATGTGCCGGCCCGGTAGCGGGCGTAGTTAATAAATTTCGAAACTGCAAGCGCTCAGCGCCGGGGTAAACGTTCATTCGCGACGATGCTTCATCGCCATTTGCATTATAAATGACAAAACGTTCGCGCAAGGTTCTTAGAGCGACGGGTATAAAACGACGGGGACATCCCGGCGACAAGTTTCGCGAAAATTTATCGAGGATTTCAACGTCAGCGGACACGGTCCCGATAAATCGCGTCACGAAACACGAAGAATCGCCACGGGAACACGAAGATTAAGTGCCTGTACGTTTAATTACAAAGGAAAACATTCGGCTCTATACGTGCCTACAACACACATTCTTCTCGCTTAAAACCCCGCCGGACAGAGCTGCCGAACGGAATTCAGACGTTCCCGTGCGTTCAACAACGATTTATCCGAGCTTGCGTTCCACTTTTCAAATCGAGTCGCAGCTACGCTCACTGTCCCGAGTCCCTCCGCGAAATGATCACCGTCTATTCACTGAGAATCACGAAAATCTCTCGATACATGCGAAAAACTCGCGTCCGAATCAGTCACTCGCATTGTATACTACACTAATTTACTGACATAACATTCTTATTTTCAATAATTTCTTCATGAAATCTTAAGCAACATATTCCTTGCACTTCTCCGCTTTAAACGAGTCCAAACACGATACAATTCGAAGCTTATCTGCCTGTGTAATCCACGATATAGTGGAACCTCGACTATCCGAACCTTTTTTTTAGGATGTGGAGGAACCGGTAGAACCCGTGAACTCCGATGGTACCCCGTCCTGCAGGTACCACCATATGGAGAACCGGGGGTACCGTAAACCTCCACACCCAAGGACTCCAGAATTCTCTGGGTCCTTTCCTGCCTCACAGAACTATTCCTACCCTCCCGACCCGCTATTCGCATACTGCGGAGGGCGGAGATAGCAGAACCATGCCTGTTCTTTGCTTTTCGACTAACCGAACCGTTCGTTCGGCTACCTAGTTACTAAACCTCGATTTACTCGGAAAATATACGTCGCACGATGTAGCGCTAGGACTCATTTTAATTAGAAAAATGTCCCGGATATGCCCGTGGAGGTTCCATAAAGTAATAATTAAAAAGAAAACAGTTGTGGCATTATTTACAAGAGATTCATATAATTGTGGATTCCAAGGGAAAATAATTAACCGTTGATCACTTTTTTCCCAGAGGATCAATTAACATCGACTGTCAAGTATCGTGGCCCCAAAGGATCTGTAATTACCATTTCCGGCGTTCTTTGAGGTTCGACGGTAAAAGAACCGTTTCTACGGTCGCCGGCGCGCCTCGGGGCGATTATGCTCTCGGAGAAATGTCAGTTTTTCATACGCAGCGAAGGAGGTTAGCTCTTCAAAGGTCACGCAGAAGGGCTGCGGTCTCGGTTGCCGTGAAAGGGGAATTGAAAACACGAGGTTATTGCGAGCTCTCTCTCTCTCCCTTTCCGGACACGTGTAGAAGTGTAGACGCACGATTCACGCGTCCCTTGTGTACAGGTTGAAGTGGTTGAAGAGGTGGTGAAAGCCCTCAGACGCATCGGACCCCTCCTCCTCCACCTTTCCTTCAACTTCTCTCCTTCATCCTTTCGACAAGGTAATCGCCAATTTCTTTCAGCCCCCTCTTTTCAGAACGTCTCGCGCGCTCGCTACAGAACGCCTGCATATCGTATTCGGATCTGTCCGACGGACCCTGCCACTCAAACCTTCGGATTTTAAACGAGAGACCACCTTTCACCACCGAAAATTCGCCGGACGCGGCGAAATTATTAAAATTTTCAAGTTCTACATGGATGAATTTTCTTCATTTTTCTCTTTTTTTTTTGGCCGAGAAACAGCAATTTCTTTTTTCGTTTTGGTGGTGGTTTCTTTGACGTCCATTTTTATTATAGTGGATTTTTACCACACTTATATTAGCTTACCGTGTTGTGTCAAATATAGTAATCGAATTTTAAAACACTTTCCGGTGAACTAGAAACCTGAAACTTTAAACATAGCTCAAAACTGGATGACAATGCAATGTGAAAAACAAATTTTCTTTTTTTTTTGATACTGTACGTTTAGGAAATAAAAAAATCTCGTCAGAGTATCTCAGCGGAAATCGAACCCGAACCTTACTACATACTCTTGGTAGTAGACTAAAAAGTAAAAAAATAAAAAAGCTTTTTAAAAACCACGCTTATATTGAAATACACTAAAAAGGGAGGAAATAATCTTTTTAGATATTAGTGACTATAAATAAATATAGTTTAACGCTCCACGCTTTTATTTATAGTCACTAACATCTAAAAAAAATTATTTTCTCCTTTTGAGTGCATTTTAATGTAAACGTGGTTTCTAAAAAGTTTTTTTCATATATTTTTTTTGGAAATTTAAAGCTGGAATTAGTTCGACTATCGAGCGTTGATCTCGCGAAGGAAAGTTTGTTTCTCAAGTTAGCGATTTCGCCGGAATATTTTATGTCGCTCGTGTCGGATCTTTAAACGGGAATATATCAACAGTAATTGCATCGGAATTAATCCAGGAAACTTTTAGTTGTTCGGAATTGTCGTAAATAAAAGGCGAGGCCGTTTATTCCGTTGCACACCTGCGTGTAATGATACCTTTCTTCCCATTTAGAAAGAAATTACAACTGTCTTAGACGGCCGGTCTTAAAGCACGTGTTCTTAATGAGTGAAAAGATGTAATTATACTGGATCGTATTCCAGACAAAATATTCCCCTTAGCTCACCCACTGTGTAGCCCCTCCGGCGAAACGTTTTTAACTATAACATAATTGAATATATACAATATAGAATACATAGAATACATAGAATATATATTCTATATGGAATATATAGAATATATAGAATATATAGAATATATAGAATATATAGAATATATATAGAATATATATACATATGATAGAATACATAGAATATATAGAATATAAAATATTCCCCTTAGCTCATCCACTGCGTAGCCCCTCCGGTGAAACGTTTTTAACTAAAACATAAATAATTTCGCTACACGCATAATGAAAAACGGCAAATTTATGAAAAATAATATTTAACGTTATACAAGCTCTAATTTATATATACTATAACGACACATAATTAAATTAAGTACATTTTCCTGTTGCAGGTGAGTGTCAAGGGAATGTCACTGCTGCGGTAATCCACAAGTGGGATCAGTACGATGCCCGAGTTACAAGTAACAATTACGCCATATTGTTTTAATAGTTGTATTTAAATTGCCATAAGATAATTATCGTAAGAACAATTATCATCTTCGTCAGAAGACAGCTGATGTCATAATAGATGTCCACACCATTCCTATTACTTCAGGCTTAGACCATACGAGTGTGGTGGACAGGTATTATGACTTCAGCTATCTAAAAAAAATTCACAATTCCCTAAACGTTCTTATTACATGAACGAGTGTGTGTATGCTCAATATTTTCAAGGAAATAAAATATTTTTTCAAGATGTGGACTTCTAAATCGTTGTAAAATATAAAAGTTAGTTTAAAATCAATTGCAAAATTTGTCACCGAACAGACACACAAACAAACAAGAAAGCGAACTAATAAAACCGTGGCAATATTCGCAATAGCACTTTCCGAATGAAGACTACGAATCAAAAATACACATGCGTCGAAACCAATTCACAATTCTCGAAGATATTGCTCATAAAAATTTAAAGACTGAAACGCAGCAAAACTTTTGTTCAGAGCGTATCTCTGTCGGATAAACGGGAAGTGGCAGAAAAATCGCGGCGACGGTTTGGTGGTGGGGGTAGTATTTGCGATTTCATACGGGATTACTCACTTCTTAAATATCGCCGACTTATAGGTACTCTTGAAGATTGTTTGCTGAATAATACATGCTCTCAGCTACTCCACTCTTTTCTGCAATCCGTGCTCCACCCCCCGGCGCTCCACCCACAGCCCCCTCCCACGCACCCCCCACCCCCGCTCGTCTATCGCGTTCCGAACCCCCTCTCCCTCCCCCCGCTCTGGTAACCGTTCTCGTCCCGGGGCTCGTAAATATTTACGCACCAAGTGCTCGATCGCATTTGCATGTGGGATTCGCAGTGATTTCTAAACGCGGCCCTCGGTTATGTAGGTTGGAGCCAGAATATACATACATCCGAGCGAATGATTCGCTGCGGTATCCGAGGAGAAACCTCCAGTTCGACGGCGACAATGTGCAACCTAAATTTTACATGCAACCAGCCCGTTCGTTCGATCAGTCGGTTTCTTTGTCGCCTCGGTGGGCGTGGCTCTGGCTAGCTATTCAAACCCAGACGGCCGCTGTCACGACCGTGTGACTTCGTTAAACGATTACTTCAACGCTACACCTAACGCTGACTTACAAATAGACAGCGGATTTTACGCATTTATGAGAAAAACGAACAGCTGTAATTTAAAACAGTAACAACATTCGAAGAATTTGCTAATACTGTTATATTATTTTTAACCTATTAAACACTGCATGATCTTTTTAATTCGGATGAAAAAAATTGAAACAAGTTTTTCATTCGAATTAAAGGGAAATATATTTTAAAAAAAAATTAAAACAACATTTGCAAAAAAATAAACGTAATTTAGAATAGTAAGAAAACACATTCTTAGTTCACTATATACCAGATTTGTTGACTGTATGATACACTATGCAGCGAAGGGTTAACACTAGGTTTACAGAGTTCTAGAAATAACTATTTCACATTATTTTATAAACAAAGAAATAAACTTGGTAAGTAATTCCTCGTGGAAGCATCGTTACAATCTTAATAATCGCAAATTGAATATATTAGAAAATAAATTTGAGTATAAAGAAAATAAATTTTCGTATAACTTCAATTGTACTCCAGCTAGAAAATTTTTATTTTCCCTAAAAATCCGTTATCTACTTATAAAAATAACAAGATTTTTATTCGAACTTCGTGCTGTTCATAATATAATGTCGGCTCTACTAAATGTATTTATTTAATTATTTACCACGAGAATAGTTCTCTAATTTCAATATCTGTGAAGTAAAAAATCTGGTACCGGTCATTTGACCAGTTGGTTTTAGCGTTCATCATCGGACCTCGAAACGGCGAGGTCCTGGGTGCTTTTGAATATCGAGATGGTGCTGTTCAAGGTTGAGTCGCGTCAGTAATAAAATGGTGGATCCAGGGAAGAGGGCCGGAGGAATCTCGGGAAAAGTTCGACCGCGGCTCTGACCATCGTTCCGTATCTTCCTCGGATTCCTCGGTCGATCTTTCGCTTCATAAATCGTCGGCGCAACGGACCGCGAAGCCATAACTCGTGGCTGCGAGCCTGAAGAGGAGGAGGAGGCGTCGGCGTCGGCGTCGAGCCGTCCGTCTCCTGGCCTCCGTATCCCTATCCGTATCCCAATCCGTATCCGTACCCACACGACCATACCGTGCGAGGAACAAGTTGAACTATACTGGGTGCTCGGCTAAGCACAGTAACGCCTCGCTACATGTCCAAAGATGTGCACGATATTCGATAACAACTCCTCGAACGCGAGGTATTACACGGTACGGAATGATTTTCAACAATTTTTAATAACTACAGTAAATCCTTAAATACTGTCCAACAGGCGTATTCTGGACAGACAGCGTTTGCAATAATCACTTGTTACCACGTTTTTTTTTGTTTTTATTTATGACTGCGTCTACTGCGCTGAGCGAGACCTCAATAGAGAGCCGAACATAGAGGACAGAATGAAATACGGATCGTATGACCGAAAAGTGTCGCTGTCGCCGGCACACCGTTGACAGGCAGTAGTGCGAGTAGGCTCTAGACAACGTTTACGATGCCGATGTCGGACAGTATTTAAGATTTTACTGTACTATTTTTTCATGATCCAAATTGTATCGTGTTTGGACTCGTTTCAATCGGGAGAATGCCACGAATACGTTAGCCCTAAAACTACCACTACCGGTCAAAATCAAAGGTTCTAGGTTTTTTGTATCATAATTATTGAATAAATAAAAATGATTTTATAAGGAACGGTTGTATAGACATCCTTAGTAGAGTATGTATTACAATAGGAGCTGCACAAAGTCTAAATAAAATCAATCTTGTAAAGGCACATGTACTAGTTATTCTTAAGGCTCGGTAGGTTCAGTGTTAACATAGTAGAAATAAACTTGTGGAGATACTAACTTTCTATGTCTCTAATAAACTTGTTATTGCCCTCGCCAGGTTGCTATTATATTTTCTGCAGAATCCGAATATTTTCGGGAGTAACGGCTAGTTGGAAATGGACGAAAGTGCACGGACCGGAACCACCGTCGATTTACTCTTTTTTTTCACTGAACTAGGAACGATCGGCGACAGAAATCGCGCGTAGTGGGCTTACAGCGGTGCATTTCATTGCGCAACGCTGTTGTGTCGTGTCACACCTACGTGCGCGCCCGACAATGAGAACTTACGCGAGCCGAATGTCCGGCGAAATAAAAAAATCACTGGTATAAATAAACGCGAAAGAATCGATTCGGTTTGTTTGGCGAAATCAATCGCGCCCGCGTCCCGTCGTGTCGCCCGCGCGGTGTAACGACCGAGGGAAAATCAGAAATCGATTGTGTCCGTTCAACTAGTTTTATTATAACAAGTCCTTGATGTTTTTTAACTGTGTTTACACGCAGTGTACATTCACTTTTTCCCGTCAAATTATTGACCCTTTGTAATTCCACGAACCTTTCAAACTCATTTAGCCAACCTGATAGTATATTCAGGAATGTACCTGTATCGCCCATTGAATTATTTAAATTAATTCAATTACAATATTATTACCTTATTCGTCACACCTTGCCGATTAAAACGAGCCCAAGCACGACATAGTTCAACGAATATTTCCTCTGTAATTCGCGATTCAATACTTGGGTAGCCGAACGGGTTCGGATAAGCGAGGTTCTACTATATTGCGGATTACACAGGCAAAACAGCATAGAAATATATCGTGCTTGGGCACGTTTTACACAGAAAAGCGCAGGGAATATGTGAGTAAAGCTTTCATTAAAAAATCGTTGAAAACAAAAAAGTTATGTAAACTTTTCTATGCTCGTGCCATCGAGAAGAGACGAGAAAATGTAATTTATATAATATAATACAATCAATTTCTTCGTTTAACTTCAAAGGAAATTACAATCGTATCGACACTAATTTCAGTGGATCGTCGGTTCGGATAATCGAGGTGTCGCTAAATACGATCGGAATCGTGCCAAGTGGGGTGTCATTTTGATGAGAAAAATGTCAGGAACATGTCGGCAGAAGTTTCATTGGAAAATACGTATTTGTGAATCGGATGGCTGTTGTGGGTGTTCGAACCTACTTTATAAGGTCAGGCTGACGCCCTTAGCGACCAGGAACGGCACTCGCGTTTCTTCGCGGTGACTCACAGACCGCCCATCATCCCGCGGGCCTGCCATCCTGGCTGGTTCCAGGTATTATCCTTTTATCCTACGCTAAACTTACGCGCGGCTGCACCTTCACCTACTCGAAGTGCGGGAAACGTAGGCCGAACTGAACGCGGCCGGAAAAGTGTTGGCCGGCGCCCATTCACCGGCCATTGATGCCACCGCGTTCCTCGCGGCCATTTCATCGCCGCTCTGCCGCCAGTCCACGCGCGCAATCTGCATTCCGCGAGTTCTGTGCAGGTGACGGAATCTCGGGGCACGCGCGCGCGTTCCTCCCGTCTTAGGGTGCGGTTACACAAGCCTCGATTAGGCTAATTAATAATATCTTTGCGTCTTACACAGTTACAACTGGACTGCGGATTTTACCACGTTTTTATTAGCTCGGTTTCTTGTTTGTCTGTTCGGTGACAAATTTTGCAATTGATTTTAAACTAACTTCCCGATGATCTAGAGACTTGAAATTGGAAATATAGCTTAGAACCGGATGACAATGCAATATTCAAAAATTTTTTTAAGAAGTCTATCCGTTTCGGAGAAATAACAATTAAATATTTACCGTTACATCCCGCCGCGAAACGCTACGGCATTGTTTTCGATATGTCGCGGTTGCAATACTGTCTGAAATTTAGTACATGTCTCTGTTATAATCTCATACCCTGGTAAAAATGATTTTTTAAAAAATACCACGTTTTTGAAAACTTGAATGAAAAATTTTCACCACTGTCTATACGAGGTAAGGAATCAGCACGCGACTAGTAAAAATTATTTTATACTTTTTAGTCCATTTTTAAAAACGTGGTATTTTTTAAAAAATCATTTTTATTTACATAATTATGCATTTATGACAACAATGGATGCATATTATTTGAAGACATGTTAAAAATATTTAAGGACACCAATGTATTAGTTTTAGCTTAATAGGGTGACTAAAAGAGTCTGTTATGGATGGTAATGCAATGTTCAATTTTTCTAGGCAAACTTTAAGAAAGTGGAATTAAATCAAATCTTGGATTCGGTGGCAGTAGCCATTGTAGATCTGGAATAAGTCGAAATCCTACCAAATTCTATCGAATTTTATGTTTCAGTAGTTTTGAAAAATTTTGTAGATGCGATAAATGTAACAGTACCATTGTCTCAAACCGTGAACACATTAAAAGGATTTCAGAATTTATGACAGAAATAATTTAATGATTTTCAACCTATGAGAGATATTTTTTAAAACTTTCTACTTCGCTCCAGTTTATTGCAATTCAGGTAGAGAATGATTGAAGGAGAAAACAATATTTTTATTCCACCGTTAATTATTAATTATTGATATAATTATTATTTTATGAAACTTACATCGTCACGTTAATTACACTTTCCTGTTTAAAATGAGTCCAAACACGACCCCTTTCGGATTATAATTGTCCACGTAATCCACAATATAGTAGAACCTCGAGTATCCGAACTAACCATCGGCATATAAGAAGTGTATCGTGCTTGGACTCGTTTTAATTGGAAAAATGTTAGGAATATATCGGTAATTGTTCCATAAGGAAATGATTATAACAAAATGGTGCTCCGATTTTGTGACTGATGTTTGGATGCATTGAAAATGTATTGAAATAAATAGGAGCAGTTTATGATAAGTTAATTGTAAAATGAGTGAATGAGGAAACTTACGTACAGTGTAACTGCAGCCTTAATTCCCGCCTGTTCTTTAATGCATCGCCGGATGCACCGATGACTCTGCACAGGATGCATCAGCGGACGACGTCTTTCTGCGAAAACCGGGGATTCTTGGAGGCCGTGTGTTTCGCTCGCTAGAAAATGCAGGGTGAATGACACTTTCACTGACTGTACGAGATCATGAGATTAGACATGGGCATATTGTAGTAAGTTTAATTTTAAACAGTTACCGAAATAGCAGACTAATTTCGTGGAATTTTGCAATTCATGATTACACAATAACAAACATTCTTGGCAACGATGAAATTTGCTTGTGAAAAAAGATAATTTTGGTGCTTGAGAACAAATCGGTTTTCAAGTCCCAGTAAACGTGAATATCCCCTTAATTAACGCGAGCGAGAACGAATATTAAAACTACGTAATCTATTGGATTATCGGAAAAGTTTTAAACCATTTTTGTGTTTACGCGTAACCTTAATGAGGGGTTTAAGACTTTTCCGATAATCCCGTATTAATTATACGCGTAACGGAAAACGGTAAAATTGTTCGGTAAGAATCGGAATTTCCGTAATTATTACTTTTCGATATATTCGACAGTGCGCTTTATATTAATCGTGGAATACCATTTTATCCAGTTTTGCGCATAGAAAGTGTGAAAACTTCTATTATTATCGCGAGAGAGACACAAACATTTGTAATTTGAACATAGAGAATTCTGTTACTGAAATTGCAAAAATCGTAAAAGTTTTTCTCTGTTATCACAATAACAGAAATGGTAAAATATTATATTAAAATTGATTGTCAAAAATTATGAATAAGTTGCCAGTGGATAAATAAATAATTAAAAACAAATTGAAAACTGTTGAACAAAGTTATTAATGTTTGAGTGGCCAACGCCTCTTGAAAACATTAATTTGCTAATTTCCGCGCGAAAATTCGAAAACAACGAACCAGGGAATAATCGGGCGCTCCCAGAGGCGGATATTTTCGGGAAGCTGTTAATTTTTATAAACAATAAATCGCGTCTGCCGCAGAAAAACCGCTGGCTCGTCGAGAGGGAATAAATCAAAATAGGGAATTAAATTTGCTTGTAAAGCATAAATAATATCGAAACAATAAAAAGGACGTTGCTGTGTTGGAAACGGTAGGCGGACGAGAAAGCAGCGCTAGCATGGGGAATTTATATTTAAAAAGGGGCGCAACTTCTGCTGAAATATATGACTGGACCGTGAAGCTAGAGATAAAGCCCTGGGAAGAAAAGGGTGCTGCGTGGGAGGGCGAATTCGCGACACAAAGGGAAAAGGGCCGCGAGCATAATCGCGCGGGAAAAGTACAAGACTCGAATGAAACAACCAAGAAAAACGTAGGAAACCCCGACAATAAATAAAATAATTTCTTACTTATAACAATGTTTAAAAATTCAATATTTATGGTCGCGTCGACTACTTGCGTGGATCATTAGCGATCTCGTATCGAGATTTACAATTTTCCATAAACGAATAAATAAATTTTTCATTCTTACTTTTGGAAATATATTGAGAATTCGTCGACATCTTTCAACAATTGTTGAACAGAACAATATTTCAATAAAGACGCTATCATTATTGTTGATAAAAAAGTGAATAATTTTGGTTGGAAAATTCGGAAAGACGAAAATTCGAATGTTTGCAACGAATCGCGTTAAATAATCATAATTTCGCGTCAATGTATTTTTTCAGCGGGAACGCCGGTCGAACCCCTCGAAAAATACGGCCGACGAATGTTGCAATAATCGCGGACGACGCTGTAAAAACACTAACGGCGCAGAATGGGAGACCGGTCAGAAAACGAAGAAAAATACTGCCGGTTACGTGCGTGTGTGTGCGCGTGCGTGCGCTCGCGTGCGAGCGCTTTATTTTGGTAGCCGAGTAGGAAACGCGCAATTTAAATGAAAATTTTTCGTTTAGACAATGGATTATAGAACGCGGCGCGACCGCTGCCAAAAAAAAGAAAAGAACAAAAAAAATATACACCGTTCCTCCATGAATATTCCTGTATCGAATTTTCGCTGTTTTGTTGGACAAAGGGGAACAAATTGCCGAATTTCGTCGAATTTGTACGTCCGACTGTTTCCGGTTGTTTCGACTATGCGCGCTCCTCGGAAATGTAAACTAGGAAACGATCGTTCGGGATAACATTGGCTCGGACGAATCGTGCGAATATTAATTAAGAGGCCGCGAACCAACAGAAAATTTGACTATTTCGATCGAACGCATTGTTCACGTTTTTTTGGCGTGAATTGTAGCAAAAATAATCGTTAGAAATGCAGAATACTATTCCTGTGTGTGTTGACTCTGTACTCTTTACGAACATTAATTGTATTAAGCATAAATTAATTATATCGGCGCATAAGTTCGATCTCTTTTTTTTTTAATTTGGAATTAAATTATATGTTCTACATTTTAGCAAAAAGAGTTCGAACCTATGCGCCGATATAATTAATTTATGCTTAAAGCAATTTACGATCGATATTATCTTATATTTATTAATTGTATTGATAAGAAATACAGTAGATCCTTGATTATCCGGCCCTTTGATGTTCGAATTCTTGATCGACCGAATACTTTCCACAAAGAATTAGTTTGCGTGAAACTAATCAATGCGATACACGATTTACTGCACACTTCAATAAGGATTAAGTTCAACACTGAAACTATATAATTATTGTAACATTCGAACAATCATTCCACTAATTAGCACGGATAATCGAAGTTCTACTGTAATAAAAATAATTTTTCTAGATAATTACCATTAATACCAATTAAATACATGGCTGCACTGACAGGGAACGACGTTAACAGGCAGTCCTGGGCAACGGACTGCTCCCGGGCTCTCGTCGCTCCCCACTACCGCTTTCGTACCCCCACTACCGCGCTCCGGCTCGTGCGATACGGTTACCTGCCACGTAGAAAAAGATATGGAGAATTAATTTATGGTATATGGACCCCAATAAAATGTCAAATGGAGTTTTATTTGGTCGCTCGGAAAGTAATTTCGTTTTTCTATCTTTTTTCAAACCGCAAAATTCTGCTATAGCGTGACAGCTGACATTCCTCTGCTTTGCAGTGCTTTCTAACCATTCAACTATTTCTTTGTCGTGTAGTCCAGTCAACGAAAACTTGTAGAGGGAAATGGAATGAACACAATTTTTGACTTTGGGACTTTGTTTGGACTAGTTAGGAGGTAAACATACTAAAAGTCCCCACTCCTAGGAGGTGAGCGGGGTGCAGGGGCGCACGTAGAAGGTCCCGCTTTTTTTTTTTGGTATTCCTAACTAGTCCAAACAAAGTCCCAAAGTCAAAAATTGTGTTCCTTCCATTTCCCTCTACACCCCCTTTTAAGCATTCATTGACTGGACTAGTGGTGTAAATTTAATTTCAATTTAAGTTACCTGAAAAATCGCGCGAGAAAGAGAGAAAGAGAGAGAGAGGGAGAGAGAGAGAGAGAGGTCGTAGACCAAAATATTATAAAACTTATTCTAAATGGAAAAAAAGATGTTTTTAATTTTCCCTTGAGAAAACAAAACGAAGTTCCTGCCGACCTAATATTATTGCCCCCAATAAAAACGTCACGTGAAATAATGGCTGCCCGGAAAGAATTATGATTTTAATCAGAAAAAATGTCAACACCGAAGGTGATTGTTATCTGACGTCGCCCTTTTCATTTAACCCGCAACGGTGCTCGGTAACCGATCGCTTGATCGCCAGATAATGTTCTCGCGATTGTTAGCCGTTTCGATAATTTAATAAATAACAACTATTCCGGTCCGTGGGACGTAATAGCCCGTTCGGCGAGCCGCGGTATATTCATAGGGTATCGTTGAAGGTAACCAGCTCTTGGAAATTACAGCACCGGGATTGCGGAGAGAACGGCGGCGGGCATAAAATGAAATAATTAATAACGAGGAATGGATTCATAGGTAATCAGCCTGCGCATTGTTCCGTCGGGACGCGCATGCTTCCTTCTATTGTTACCGGCGATTAAGTGCTTTTGTGTACCTAGACAAATATGGCGGACGGTGAAACGTATCGCCGCCGAGCCACGCGCACCGTAAAACTCTCCTAGTCCCTTTCATACGGCATTACGATTCATTTCGCTGACGGCTCGTGCTCGAAACCCCTCTATTCGCTTTCCAGTTCCAGCAAAATTCCATTATATTAATTGCCACTCCGTCGCAATTCGTTCATATTTTCGTCACTACGCGCCCGGACTTCTTTAAAAGCAATTCTCTCAACGACTACGCGAAACGCTAACTCGTATTTTTTTAATATAACTTTGTTGTTTCTGATGTTTTTCCATGTACAGTGACGTATTCGCGACAGTTTACCGATTCGAATGAGCCCAAGCACGACGTCGTACGACGTACAGTTGTTCTACAATTCACGATTCATTGGCTAGCTTACTGAACCGTTCGGATAATCGAGGTACCACTATATCGTGGATTAAACAGGCAAATGTGAACCGAATGGTATCGTGTTTGGGCTCATTTTACCCAGCGAAGTGACGCGGATGTGCTCGTAATGGTTTTATAAAGAAAAGTAATGGTTAATAACAAATTTATTTGTTATATTCATGATGAAATTGAAAACCTATTTTTTTCAGGACCAACGAGGATGGAAATAATGTAGAATTCGTTTGAACGGCACACTAGGGGGTGGTCCTTAGTTATACTTGGTAAAAATTATTTTTTCGAATTTTGTTCGGGCCACCCCCTAGAATTGTGACACTTGGTTAATTTTGTAACTCAATTTTCTCTACTGTAGTATATCATTAGTATATATTGTTATATATCGTTGAATTTGTCTTTTTATGTATATTTCATATATATGGTGTCTGCAAGGCAAATATAAAATGTCCCTTTCCAATTTTTGTTCGAGGAGAACACAGTCTCCTCGGTATCGTCTAGTATTTACGGACGTGGTATCATACAAACTATTCTGCTCGTAAGAAATAGCAGTAATAGTATTATATAATTAAAAAACTGTAACCTTAATGAGAGTAAAAATTATTTCATTACAGTTATGAAATCTGCATTTTTTATACGATAGAAGGACGTACAAATGGGATGTCTAAATATTTTCGCTATTTATAAAAATATAAAAAAATTCTTAGACAAAAGTTGTATTGTTTATTAAATTAAATATAATGCATAAAAAATTTTTTTTTGAAAAGTCAATTTTTGAGATTTCAAGGTCATGAATTTTTTTTTTAAATTAGTGCTACATTTTGTTTCTACATTATTATAGTGCGTAAAAAGACAAATTCAACGATTTAGAACAATATATACCAATGATATACTACAGTAGAGAAAATTGAGTTACAAAATTAACCAATTTTCAAAGTCGATGCGGCAGCACTTCCCGTTATCCGATCGATTTCAAATTTTACACACATTATTTTTTCGTCAAGTGTCACAATTCTAGGGGTTGGCCCGAAAAAAAATCAAAAGTCGAAAAATAAGGACCACCGTACGGTACAGTGATGTGTTAATTAGGATCTGTAAACGAAGGTTGAGGTAATGCCCCGTCCACAAGTCGGACTCGTGCGAAACCGTGGAGGCCTGGTTCATGAAACAAGGCGTGGAATAATGTTTTCGTACACGAGCGAAAGACAAACAGCTGGGGATCTTCGGCAGGCAGCCACCAATTTACCAGCAAACGAAGACACATCGAGTTCCGCGCTATCCGTGCCGCTGGAAGGACCAATTTCGCCGTTTCTCGGTCGCCCGCTGCCACGTTAATCGTTATTTATGACCGCGGCTACTTTTCGCGTGCGATGCGGGGCCACCGCACACCTTCTATTTGCTTATCGATCCCACGGACCCCGCGAGATTGCCCCTCGCACGATACACCCCCGCAGAGTTGCCTCTACACCCCTCAGTCTCGATCCTCGGTCTCGATCATCCTCGAGATCGCCGCGCTGATTTATCGTTCGCGTTCCCTGAGAAAGACGTTATTACTTCCGTGCGTGTTTGCAATAGCTGTGTTCGGCTTATTACAGTGAAACGCCCACATTTCGAGATTTTTCATTTCTTCAATCCCTTGCGGTACTTACCAGACTCGCGGTAAAGCTTTCTAAAAAATATGAACATTTCGCCTTCCATTTTAGATGAAATACAATTTGATTCCTTTGTAATCTTTTTTTATATTTTTTTTTTGGATGTGGAGGAACCGGTAAGTCCGTAAACCTCCACACCCAAGGACTCCAGAATTCTCTGGGTCTTGTTCTACCACCACGAGAGGGTGGAGGTGATTCCTTTGTAATCAATGTGGCCATACACGAAATATACATTTTCTTTTAGAGAAAAAAGACGTTCTAATTACTGTAGCTGCGAAAGCAAAGGTACGGCAAGGGGTTGAATATGGATCCTTGACTCGAGAAATCTGAAAAATACACGTTGACAACCTGGTCACCTGGTAACTTCAATACAAAATCAATAATTTTGAATTCCCGAAATTTTTTAAAAATCGATTCCCACAGTCAAAAATTTTGACACAATTCACAGATCTGTGTATGATATTAGGGAATTTTTCGTAATCTTTTTGTCGAACGGAAGAGAAGAAATAGAACATAATCATTGCACCGTGTTCACCCTATGAATACCTACTTTTACAAAGAACTTGCAATAATGTTATAGACTATAAAAAAAAATTTAACAAAATTCACAGACCTGTGTATGACATTAGGGAATTTTAGTGAATTTTTTGTCATCTTTTTGTCGCACTTACCCTTTTGAAAAAATGAGAATAAACTTTAGAAAAAGAATTCGGAAAGATCCATTAAAAAGAATGGTATTTTGCTAATGGAATCGGCAGTTTTCTTTGGTCGAGTGTGCTCGAGCATTTCGAAAGCTGGTTGGAAATGTGAGAATAAGGTAGAGGGAGGGATTGACCCCTGTGTTCCGGTAATTGCTTGTTTTATCCGAGTAAGCGTATACACCAGCGTAGCACCAGTTACATCGTCTAACGCATCCCGTTTAATTAAAGCACGTTGCCCGAACTAAAGTGCCCGTTCTCTCCGATTCTCTCTCTCTCTCTCTCTTTCTCCCTCCCTTCCGCCGCGAGATTTTCATCTGATTCCGTGTCTTCCACTTCCTCTTTGATGCCCTCTTCCATTATTAAGTTGTTCAGATGAGTTGTAAAAAAAGAGATTGTTCCATTAAATGGCCGGGCTCGCTGATTAGTGCGTTTCAGTGAAAATCGTGTGTACGTGTGCGATGATTATCGCGCCTGCAGTCTGCTTCTTCCCCGAGATCCCGATCTCGTTTCGTGTTCGACGCTTCCTCCTCCGCTGGAATGATGAAACCGTGGATATCGATGTTAGGTGAATCATTCGAAAGTCTCATTTTTCCTTCGATTTTTATAGAAATATCAAGCTATCTTCTTCTCGCTGAATGGTGATTTCGTTCGAATTTCCCGCAATTCCCGCGCTTCGCGGCGCAAAATGGCGGTAGACATCTACACCTGTACTTTACACCTGAGCTTCTTTTGTAGTTGTTTTATTAAATAAGAAATGAAATTGTTACGCCAAGGAATCTTTTAAATTAGAGCTGTGGCTTATGAGATGCCCGGGATAACAAAAATTACTCGGGTACTCGGGTAAACAGCATTACCCGGATACCCGGTTATTCGGGTAAACAAAAATTACCCGAGTACCCGGGTATCTCATGAATACACTGCGGATCTTTATGCAAAATAAAAATCGTTTGCATCAATAGGAAAAAGCAGACGATATATTACGATTACTTATTCTCTTGAACGATTTTAATAAATTTCAATTAATAGATCAACGTTCTTTTAATTTCATTATTGTTTTAAATTGCACAAAATCATTTATGACTTATGTCTTATGAGATACCCGGGTATCCGGATAGTCGGCTATCTTATTAGGTACACGGGTAGTTTTGCTCTACTCGGGTAAAAGTCCGAGCTCTATTTTAAATGTAAAAATGGTATGAAATATTTGATGTTGAAATTAGATGTAAAGATTATTCATAGTTTGTTGATATTACCTAATTATTATTTACGAAGCGATTGAACACAATTTTATAGTCGTTATCTTGCAATTTTGTTGCAATGTAATTTACACTGTAAACCGCCATTAATTTACAGAAACCGAATAACATGGCAATTTATATGCTACGCTGTATAGTAATCGTTATCTGATCATTATGACTGACAATATGGCATTTCGCTTAACAATATTTCATTATTCACTTATCTATAAAATCCTTTCATTCGATTACAATATCGGAATAATGATACAA
This sequence comes from Lasioglossum zephyrum, assembly GCA_028455615.1. Lineage (NCBI taxonomy): Eukaryota > Metazoa > Arthropoda > Insecta > Hymenoptera > Halictidae > Lasioglossum > Lasioglossum zephyrum. The sequence continues at coordinate 10,392,222 of CM052325.1, forward strand.
AATAATGACTACATCGAAATAGTGATTTCGAATAATGATCGTATTCATGTGAAGTTACAAACCTGAATTATAGGTTTTCTAAATGAACTAACAGAAATACTCATTTTCGATAAACCTTTCTTCTTTATGATATGCAATTTTTTGTATATAATTTTTCTGAAAAAATGCTGTGAAAATATATTTTTACGATTAAAAATCAAAAGAAATTATTGATATTGGTCAAGTGGACAATTGTTTACGGTAAAGATGATGTAAAATTATACTCCGAACTGTCCAATGAAGGAAATTTAAAAAATTTCAAAAGTTCATCACAAACTGTGAATACAGGGAATTTATTTAATTTACAATGAAATTTCCACGAGAGAGGTTATCGAAATGAAAATCTCCCCTTGCAAAAGTTAAATTTCCCCAAGTGATCAGACCCTCCGCAAAAAATGGCACACCTTGAATAAAACAAGAAATTCCCAGGACACAGGGCTCGTCTCTCCAGCTATACATATATATCTCTCTCTCCCCCGACAATTCCAGCCGGTTTTTGGAATACTTGGCCGCGAACAAAAGACGATTCGCTATTCCATTAGTGAAAGGAAATTGAAAACTTTTACGGGGGCAGGTCTGTGCGACTTTGGCTCTGTCGTCGGGCGCCGGATAAAGTCGCGAAAGGAAAAAATTGTAACTGCGTCGGGATAATGGTTTTTCCCATCAAAAGCTGTCTGATTGATGGACACGTGACTTACGGCCCCTGGGATCTCGTCCGTTTCGCAGAATTTCGAAAAGTTTTCGGCCATTTTGTCGCTCGTTTATCATCCAAGAATTTTTTAAAAATTTTCTTTGCCACCAAACTCAACAGTTCAATCATTTCAGTAGTTAATTCTCTGAGAATTCATTCGGCCTACGATATTTCAAACAATTTAGACATTTGTTTCATTAGGAATAATTTAACAATAAATGTTTGGTGTAATAATTATAGCATGATTATACATTATTTTAGCATTATTTGATTAAATATGATACATTACTGTATAATTTTGAACATACGAGATATTTCTAGCAAACATTATATGAAATCCATGAAGTTATTTATAAAAATGGATCATGTCTGAAAACATGTTCCCACGCGACATGAAAAATTAAAGAAATATTCATAAGTGAAAACAGGGGTATTAAGTATCAAAATGGCGGCCGTCAAGGCCAGTAATTAATAAAAGCCGTCAGAGAGCTGAAGATAAAAGTTGATAATTTAGCGAATTTATAATGAGGAATGTTCGGAGAGGAAGTTTCTATATGTTAGTTGAAAGGATAAAGGGTTTAAAGATCTCATAAAACACGTATGACTGACACCGAGGTAATTAGTTTACAAATGGCGTTGGCTCTCTGTCTCTCTCTTGGTGTATGTATACGTGTAATTTGTAATGAGGACCGGAAGTGAGTAGGTGTCGAGCCCGTTTCTAGACACAACGAGGTCGTATCCGTGGAAGTATCCGTATTAAAACCATCCGCTGGCATGTTTCCTGCGTTGCTCACGAAACACATTAGTGTTCGTGTTAACTTGATTAATTCAATTAGGAAAATTGCGTTTGTATGGACGCGCGGGTCGGTCTCCTACGATGCACTTTGGTTCTTTCGCTAATTATCGTTGCTTTATTACACTCCCTTTCACCTAGCTCTGACATTATATATATGTACTTAACACTCTATTGTATTATTCCGCTATTCTTATTATTATTAGAAACGCTGAAAGTACATTTCTCATGATTATATTTTTTTCAGTTCAACCTTCATGATTTATTTAACTGGATTTCGTGATTCATTTTTATTACCGACACGCTACCCTAAATGTT
>CM052325.1:10394162-10406078 GCA_028455615.1 Lasioglossum zephyrum
TTCTATATTATTAACTATTCATTAGTATATTATTATTTGTATAAATTTTTGTATGCTTCTAAAATAAAATTGATAATTCATTATTCGTTCAGAGCAAAATGGATGTGGCTCTTTAAATGTCTTCTATATTTTTATCAATTTTATTTTAGAAGAATAGTAAATTCGATAGAAAATGTTATTTATTTATGGTTGATTTTAACATGTTACTTGTGATGAGAGTTACGGTTAATGATTATATTGTGATATCGATAGATTTAAAAAAGATCGATAGAAAATGTGTTAATAATATGGGCGACATTTAACGATATCCGTTCTGCACTGTTTTTTATTTACTTGACCAGTGCTTGAACCCACATGTACCACCGTGGCACAGTGTATAGTAAACACTGAAAAAAATCCTAGTAAAGTGTATATTGATTTTGGACCCGTACCGATAGAGAATATCGTATGTAACATCGAGGGTCAGTGTTTCGGGGGAACGCACCGAAATAATCTGCTCCGAAGCTTTGGATCACTTTGCAGAACTATCGCGGCCGGCGTTGTAGCTCGTTTACGTTGCGCATCGCCCCGGGGTGTGCGGTATCCGGCCCGAAAATCGAGGAACGTTTCTGGATCGCCAGAGAATACAACAAGCCAATAGGCCTTTATCTGAGGTTGTGCATCGGACTCGACTCGACTCGTTCCGCTTCGTATTCGCGTCTCATTCCCGTTCCCTGTCCAGGACAAACACGGTTAACCAGACGAGCTGCGGCAGACGGTCCCGCAGACCGCTGCCAAAACGCTATAATTTTCTCGATTCGGATGCACCGAACGATACCCCGTTTGTCTAACGATTCAATTAAGGGGCCCCGAGCCTCGGGCTCCGGACAATCGAGATCAAAGGGCGCAGGTGCATCCTTGCTTCGCTGATGAAATTTAGACTGCACTTCAGCCACGAAAACTACAACCGCAGAAACCTTTTTTTTCGTCGAATCAAATTCGAACAATAGTTACTCGATTGAGAGTTAATTGCTGGAATCTCATTAGGGGTGGTCGGGCACTTAACCCTCGTCCGGCCCTCGTGTCAATCTGACACAGTTTTTATTATTATTATTATTTATTTATTATGAACGGACCGAGGTCCATTTATACAAATGTTTACAATATAACAGAGACTTAACATAAATTACTAACATGCATAAAAAAAAAAGAAAAAAAACTGTTGGTATAGGGGTATTGATATTGTAAGTTAATCATGCGTAATTTTTTTAAGGTTTAAAACGACCCATTAAAATAATCAATACTATTATAAAGAGTGTTGGAGTACGTAATAATTCGATTTATAGGATTTATTAATCCATATGAGGATTTGCATTTAAGTGTTTGAAAACCTGCTCGAGATCTCAAAGAACGTTCAGGTGCATAAAAATTGATCTGCATAAGGAGAGAGGGACAATCTATATGGTTATTAATTCTTCGATCAGACAATGTTTCCAAGTTGACCATGTTTAATATTGAACAGTTATCCAGGAATAAGTTATACTCTTCTGCTATTTTATATTTGCCCGGAACGTTGTGACGTTCGTATTTTTAATGCGTAACACGTAACCGAGAAACCTAAGATGCAATTGTTTAACTCATCAATTTGAGTAAACAAATATCGATATATAATTAATTTATATAAATATTTATATGAGCTTGATTTATTAATCAATTTGAGTAAACAAATATCGATATATAATTAATTTATGTGTAAATATTTATATAAACTTAATTTATTAATAATTAAAATATTTATAGAAATTAATTATATACCAATATATTTTTATTCAAATTGTTCGTGAAATGAGAGATGGTCGAGGGTTAGTCTCCCATATTGTTAACATATTTTCTGTTAACTGTTTGATTTTTTTAAATAGAATTCATGAAAGTACATTCGTTATTCAGATACAAAGTGAAGTCAATCTTCAAGTGTCTCTTATTTCATTAATAGATTGAAGAATATGTAATTTATTATATTGGCATTTTAATTCTTCCACCATAAAATTCATAAAAGTGCATTAATTATTGAGATACAAAATTTAGTGAATCATCAAGTGTCTCTTATAATATTAACAAATTTCATACGGATTTTCTGATTCTTCTAAAATAAAATTCGATAAAATACATTGATTATTCAAAGCAAACTGAACGCTTTAAATGTCTCTTAAATAACTAATGGATTTTATATCGGCTTTTTAATTGTTCCACAACAAAATTCATAAAAGCACATTAATTGTACAGATACAAAAAGTGAATCTTCAAATGTCTCTTACATTATTGATATATACTATAGATGTAATAAATTGATCCTTCTGAAATAAAATTGGATAAAATACATTGATTATTCAGAGCAAACTGGACGCGGCTCTTTAAATGCCTCTTAAATAACTAATGGATTTTATATCGGCTTTTTAATTGTTCCACGACAAAATTCATAAAAGCACATTGATTGTACAGATACAAAATTTAGTGAATCTTCAAATGTCACTTACATTATTGATAGATAATATTGGACACAATACTGATCACACGATTAACACGTATGTTTTTTAAAATTAGTAGTATTAACTTAGGCCATAATATCGAGGATTTTCAATCACAGTGGCGACGGATCTCCGAGACGTTTGATCTCTTCACTAGCATTGAATAATAAACGTCTGGTTGTGTGGGTCGGGGGTGTTGTCGGCGGAGGGAACGTATTCCCCTTGAAGCGTGTATTTTTATTTCGAAGACCACTTGAAGAGCGACAAACGGACGTGCCAGGGACGTACGATACTTATTTATAACCCTTGTCGCATGAATTTCACGATATGCAGACGAAAGCACCCCAGGGAGCGGAACGTGTTTCCTTGCCCGCGCGCGAGTACTATGTCGGGCCAACCGAGTCGATAAATAGGTATACCGCAAAACTGTCGACAGTATCCGGCCCCGAATCCTCTTCCTCTCATTTGTTATTATTAGGCTGGCGAGCGTGATCTGTCGTCTCTGACCGACTCTACGTTCTTCGAAATCGCTACTCTTGATCGACGCGATGAAACGTGGTACGCGAGTTTCGAAACGTTTCCGTGTCACTCTTTGAATTACGAGGAATAGAAATTTTCACTTGAATATGTTTCTAAATAATTGCTTTTTTACTATTTATTTACTTACGATATAATATATTTTGTATTTATTCCATCTTTTTTTTTTACTGACGTAGTGTTTCGTTTCTAATAATGACATTTTGGTGTAACTTTTTAATTTCTGGACTAAATAATCCGGATGGTATAGTTATACAGGTCATTGGATACATTTTTTTAATGATCTATAAGCACGTTGAAAGAAAACACGATAATTTAGTAAGTAAATTAATGTATAAAGTGAGTTGAAAACAAGGATATATTTTAGAAAACGTTTTATATTTTAGAAAGAATTTTAGAATAGTCATTAATGTCTAAAAAAAATATTTTCTCCTTTTTAGTGCATTTTAATAGAAACGTGGTTTTTAAACAATTTTTTTTTATATATTTCTTTTTGATCGTATACAACACTGCAACCTCGTCTTAAACACTTTTCCTATAAAACGTCACTGTTTATATTCATAGGAGAGAAAATATCTTTAACCCTTAGCACTCGAATAGTGACTCTTGAAAATATTGTTTATATTAATATTCATAAAATTTTCAAAATATCACAGGGAATGGAGATATTCTAGATCGGAAGAAATGTTTCATTTTCGGGTTAAATAATCGGCCACGAAGGATGCGAATTGAAATATGCCAACGATAGCACTCGTGGGAAGCACACTGAGCTTCTATCAGCTTCCTCAATTATCGAGAATTATCACCGGACAGGGTACACTAAAAGGTTTATCTGTAAAAATTGTAGTACCGTGTGGATTGCGCGGCGTATGCGTGAGAGGTATCGCACGTAATTAAAACTATGTACCAATAAACAGAGCGTCGTCGTAAAGCCCGGCGGATATTCGGGCAGGGACTAGGTAAGATATTCTCTGTACACGCAAGAGCAATTAAACGGCCGTATCGCGAAATTAAACGCGTCCATCCCCTCTCCCCCGCCCACTTCACCCCCTCCCTCATCGTGGATTAACGCGAAACGGGCTCGCGCCGAAGCTAAGCATCGGATTTGCCAGGATTGGGGACGTTTTTATTTAAAACAATCGCGACAAATAAAAGAGGAATAATTGCTCGAATGAAAACGTTCGGTCCGCCGGGGTAGTCCTCGTCCATTTTTATGCGGGGCGTTCTCGTATTAACTCGTGGGAGAATAAACATTATAAGCGCGTGAATACTCGAAGCGATTCTTTTTAAATCCAACTATTAAATAAACAGTGAACGAGCAATTATTTTTAAACATTTTGATGTGAAAATATTTCTGTTCCTCGTCATTATCAAATTCCAACAAAATGTCACTGGAGCCTGAGCACTATTTTAGGGGCGGAAAGTTGAAAAAATTGATAAAATAATTATAAAACAAATGCAAATAATGGACAGAAGAATGCTTTCTCTGGGTTAGTATTTTCGCGAAGTTTCAAGGTCACCATCCTATTTTTTAACGGAGCACTATATTTTCTCTTTGTTCTCGAAGAGTGTGAAAAGACGAGTCCAACGATCGGTATAATTATACCATTTTGAGTATTCCATACCGAGATACTTGTGTCTGAAAGTATTAAGTAGCTTGAGCAGTCCATCTTTCAGACACAAAAATTTCTGGACTAAATAATCCGGATGGTATAGTTATACGGGTCATTGGATACATTTTTTAATGATCTATAAGCACGTTGAAAGAAAACACGATTTCATATAAGTAGCTAAATAATCAGAACAATTAATAACGACAACACCGTTTCATTAACAGAACTAATACCTTCTTATCACTACGGTCTGCAATCGCAGACACGTATAATAGAATAAAATGTCACGAGCAACAAAATGAATTTCGTAAAATGCATTTATAACAAAAGCAACAACAACGGACTAATCTTTTGAGGATTATATGCTCCTCCGCTATTTTCGCCGGAAATCCCGAGGCTTCATGCAAATGCCCGACCGCGTTCCCGCTCGATAAAGGCGCGGATTGCGGGCTACTTATTGGCACGCTTAACAACGGCGTTTTAATGGCGGGGAGCGGGAGAGAAGGGTACGAGAGATATCGTTATAATATTCCGGGGGACGGGCAGTAACAGTCGCCAGAGACTGTAAAACGAAGTGCCGCGTAAACGACGCCGGGCGTCGGCATATTGCCACACCGTGGCCAATTCGTTCCGCGACGCCCTAAAGAATACACGGCTCTCTTTTTTTCCCATGACGCCTTTCTCTGCTGTTGGCAGACCGTCCGCCCGGTTCATTCGATTAAATCAACGGGAATCTCCGTCGTTTTTAACTGGCCGCTCGGGGAAACTGTTCTCCGCGTTTACCTCTCACTAATTTGTTAGCGACGTTTCGCTCGACGCTCGCCCATCCAATCGGGACACTGCGAACAAATCTCATTTTTTCCGCTCTATTTTTCCTACGAAAATAACCATTCGGCGAGAAATTCCACTTTCGATTTCGCCAGTCCCCTCCCTTTTAACGATTACGGAACCAGGCGAACTTCACGAATTTTTTAAACGTAACTAACAAATGCATCGACGTGAAACTTTGCAGGTTTGTTTACCAATGTTTGAAGAATATCAGCACTATTTATCATGCAAGAATAACCATTGTGTCAAAAGTGACATTTTCGAATCCTCAATCGGTACAATTCTCAGTCAAAGCGGTCTTCACGAATTTTTTGAAACGAAACTAACAAATCCATCGACGTGAAACTTTGCAGGTTTGTTTACCAATATTTGAAGAATGTCAGCACTATTTATCATGCAAGAATAACCATTGTGTCAAAAGTGACATTTTCGAATCCTCAATCGGTACAATTCTCAGTCAAAGCGGTCTTCACGAATTTTTTGAAACGAAACTAACAAATCCATCGACGTGAAACTTTGCAGGTTTGTTTACCAATATTTGAAGAATATCAGCACTATTTATCATGCAAATATAATCATTGTGTGAAAAGTGCCATTTTCGAATCCTCAATCGGAACAATTATCAGTCAAAGCGGCCTTTACTAATTTTTTTAAACGAAAGTAACAAATGCATCGATGTGAAATTCTGCAGGTTTGTTTACCAATGTTTGAAGAATATCAGCATTATTTATCATACAAGAATAACCATTGTGTCAAAAGTGCCATTTTTGAATCCTCAATCGGAACCATTCTCAGTCAAAGCGGCCTTCACGAATTCTTTGAAACGAAAGTAACAAATGCATCGATGTGAAACTTTGCAGATTTGTTTACCAATATTTGAAGAATGTCAGCACTATTTATCATGCAAGAATAACCATTGTGTCAAAAGTGCCATTTTCGAATTTAGTTAAACGAAACTAACAAATGCACCGATGTGAAATAATGCAGGTTTGTTTACCAATGTTTGAAGAATATGACCACAATTTGTCATACCAAAATGATCAGTATGTCAGAAGTGCCATTTTCGAATGCTCAATTTAAACAATCATCAGTCAAGGCGATCGTTACGAATTTTTTCAAATGAAACTAACAAATGCATCGATATGAAACTTTGTTGTATAAGTTAACAATGTTCAGAGAATACTTACAAATATTTTCATAGTTAATTGAGCACTGTATTAGCAAAGCAACGTCTTCTATCCATGTCGTGCTAAGAGAGGATATCCTATTCCTTGACGTTCCGTGTAATCCACGATCGAAGCGATTTCGAGTGTCCGGCCGAAGATCCTAAGGGGCAGATAAGCGATTAGTCCTGGATAATTACGCTTAAGCCCCCGTCGATCAGCTAGACAAGGAACGACATATCCTCCGATAGAAAAGTAGGAAAAGGTATCGGCACGCAAAGTTCATATATCGTGTTCTTAGATGGTATCTACCTTCTCCTGATTCGACATCCGCGTTTCCTGGTTATCGGGCGCTAGCTTGTCTGGAATCGACGTGAGCCTGTAGAAAGGGAAAGATTAAAGCCTGATTGCCTCTCCGTTTACTATATCCGTCGACCCTTAACCAATCTTCCAACGACATGTCCTGTCCGCTGTAATTGCACGAAATCATTTCTCAAAATACGTCTAATTGGAAATAAATACAAAAAGAATATATAAAAAAACTGTTTAAAAACCACGCTTGTATTAGAATGCACTGAAAAGGAGAAAATAATATTTTTAGATATTAGTGACTATAAATAAAAGCGTGGAGCGCTAAACTATATTAACGTGATCTTCGTGGACGCTTCAAGCTTTTATTTATAGTCACTAATATCTAAAAAGATTATTTTCTCCTTTTCAGTGCATTCTAATATAAGCGTGATTTTTCAAAAGTTTGTTTATATAGTAAGATCCGGGTTCGATTGTCGCTGAGATACTCCAATGAGAATTTTTTATCTCCTAAACGCACAGTATTAAAAAAATTTGTTTTTAACATTGCATTGTAATCCAGTTCTGAACTATGTTTAAAGTTTCAGGTTTCTAGTTCATCGGAAAGTGTTTTAAAATTCGATTACAATATTTGACACAACACGGTAAGTTAATATAAGTGTGGTAAAAATCCACTATAATAAAAATGGTTATAATAAATAAAAAAATCCACTATAGTAAAACGCACAGGTATTTAAACAATTTATTTTAATATTGCATTGTCATCTAGTTCTGAGCTATGTTGAAAATTTCAAGCTTCTAGCTTATCGGGAAATGGTTTAAAATTCGATTTCAAGATTTGACGCATACAATGACAACTTGGCAAGCTAACATAAGCCTGGTAAAAAAAGTCAGAGACGTAAAAATCTCTTGGCGCGACATCTTCCAGAATAGAATTTTTACTATATTTTTCGACGAATTTTCAACAAAATTTTCTAAACAAAACTAGCAGATGCATCGATGTGGAACTTTACAGATTTGTTTACCGATATTCGAAAGCCACTAAAAATCATGAAACAGGAGGTCGAAGCTCTATTTTTTCTCTGTCTGTGTTCGTACACCGGTAAAACAAAAACATATTTTTGAGTTTCCAAACGGAAACACACATCGGAACGGCCAGAATGAATTTCCTCATACGCGGCCGCGCTTAACTTTTCCCCAGGAAAATTACCTGGCCAACAGGTTCGAGATCTTATTCGCCGCATTAATCTGGCGGTTTAATATCGCACCGGGGACCGAAAATGAAATTTTCATCGATCATCGGCCGCAGTGGCCCGGCGGAAATAAATTACAATGACCGGCCGAGTGGACAGACTCATGAACATTACTACCCATTGTCTCTATCATTCTTGAAACACTCTTTCTCCATTTTTATTATTTCATTTCTCGATAACTCTTTTGTTCTTCATTATTTTTTCAAAAGACTATTTCCAACACATTCGCGACATTTTCCCGGTTAAAATGAGCCCAAGCGCGATATCGTGCGACGTATAGTTGCCGAGTAATTCACGATTTAATAGATGGGTGTCCTAGCTGTTCGGATAATCGAGGTTCCAGTATATCGTGGATTACACAGGGAAAAAGAATCCGAATGGTATCGTGTTTGGTATCGTTTCACACAGAAAAGAGTCACCAATAAATTGGTAGTAACATTATGCGTGCACTATGTTAATAACAATGAATATTTACAATAATACCATCGGATTGTCCAGCAGAATGTATAAAAATCGTCTTGTTCCGTCGTCTGGATCGCAATAATAGCTTGATTTACGACTAATTCTTCGTACAAGACATTGTATTTCCACTGATAAAAATTTGTTGAGATATTAACGGTTAAATGGGTGTTAGCCCTTTCTTCTGCATTGGTTTTCGTGGCGTTGCGTCAGGAGCGGAACGGAGACCGTGTATATCTTTCGAGGTCGGGTCCCTCCCTTCGGACGCAGTGTTTCGCCGGGCGAGAGCCCGCGAAACAGAAAGTTACCGAGAGTGACGAGTCCCCGGGGAAATTTCCAAGTTTCCTTTTAATGGAATTATAAAGAGGAGCGGGAGTGACCATGTGACAGCCGGCGGACTCACGAAAATTCCTCACGGGAGACACGCAATCCTCCGGCCCACCTCCCCTCGCAACAAATTTTTCACCCTAACGCCCACCGCCACAGCCGACGTTTTCCTCGCGTTTGATCGATCCTGTCGAATTAGCGGGACACACTACTGCCGGCTGTGCAAACGAATTTTCCCGTGTACGGTTATAGCCGAATGAAATTTAGCAACTGTTTTTTTTTCACTGACCGCTGTTTCGAGTCACACGATATTTTTTAACTGCATCGAGAAATTACGTTTCGCGACAATTGATTCTACGAAAATTGAATCGACGTGACGGATATCGTGGATGCCGGTTACCGGGTCTCGCGTGACCCGTACCGGCGCACAGTGGTCCGGATGGAGAAATTAAGTGACATTTTGTCGAAAAATGAACTTTCTCGTATTGACATGTATGCCCTGGACATGTAAATCTGGATGCCCTGACTCACCTGTTTAATATTTTTTCTCTGTTCTTCTTTTAAAATGAAGAGAATTTCTTTACGATAAGAATTTACACTGACAATTAAACATTGATTTAAATAATGTATTAAAAAAATAATTCACAGTGAATGCACGGAAATTGTCAAAATTCCTCATCTTTAATAAGGAATATCTTTCGAGTTCCATAGTTCATCGCATGAATACAAATTGTACTATATTCTGTACACTTTTCCCTATATAGTAATGCATGATTTACTAGCGATATCGTCCATCCACGCAAGTTATTAATGTTTAAAGTGATTGTGCGAGACGCGAAGAACCTCTTCGATAGTGACATAGGTTCAAGTAAATCAGTCAATAAAGTAAGTAAAATGTTAATAAAAATAATTAAACAAATACTGAACATATTAAATTATTTATCATTAACAAGTGATTATTTTTTCATATTTTTCAGTAAACATTTCATCCCTATAACTTTTACGTTTCAAGAGTTATGACCAAAAAAATTTTAATTGTTATAAATTATTACAAAAAATAGTTTGTAAACTTATATCTAAACAATCTTATTTTGACTAAAAAAGTATCAATGAAAATTAATTAAAAAATATTTTTGAACAAATGCAAAAAATATTTAATTACCTATAGTTAAAAATTACTATTTTTAGATATTTTTAGTTAAAATTTCATTGTTATATCTCTAATGGTTCAAAAGTTATAACAAACTGTCACTGAATTTCTCCATTCGGACCACTGTGCGGCGACCAGTGGGGGATAAGCGGTCCTAAGTGAGGGATTTAGGGCCCCGGAAGCTTCTGAGGGCTCCGCGATTGGATCAGCAAATGTTTAGCTCGTCAAATTTTTTTTCTGCGTTGGCTACCTTGGACAAACATGTTTGCTAAAAACCAAGAAAAAGTGATTCATTTCGATTACTTCTCTTAAAACTGTTTATTTGGGGCGGCCCCGAAATTTCTTGACCACTTAGGGCTCCTACTTGTCTTGATCCGTCACTGACAGCGACCAGTCAGAATTGTACACAGAGAGACAAAAGGACAATCGAGGTATACACGCATGTTGTGGGTCACCAAAGACCCGGCCATCGTCATGCGAGAAGCAATTGTGAAGATTTTCTGCATTTGCATACACGAAAGCCACTGAATCGGTTCACAGATCGAGGCTTCCATTAAAAATAATGGCTACCGTGATGCGATAGAAAGTTTCGAAACGACTTGGCTGTACATCCGACTTCTGAAACTATTTAACACTGAAAATTGGTACGATTCCAATAGAAATGATAATAATAATGATAATAATAATCTAGCTTAGGCGTTTGCTAGAATGAGGGTACAATAACGCTCGTTGCAGTGATTATCTCGAAGAAGAATTCAATAACAGAAACTTTCGGAACAGGTTAGCGTGGTAATGGAGGTAGAACTGAGTAGTGGGGGTAACTCAGTAGTGTTACCGCAGTGTTACAACTTACTATTAGTTACCGCGGTAGTGACAACAGTGGGGGTAGCTCAGTAGTGGGGGCAGAAGATTTAGTAGAGATAACTAGAAAACACTAGTGGAGTTACCACGATAGTGGGGGTAGAACAGGGTACTGGAGGCAGCGCAGTAGTATGGACAGAGTGAGGTAGTAGGGGTAGTTCATTAGTGAGGGCAGAAGAAATTAGTGGAAATAACTAGATGACATTAGTGTAGTTACCACGATAGTGGGGGTAGAGCAGTAGTGGGGACAGAAGAATTAGGGAAGGTAACTAGAAAACACTAGTGGAGTTATACCACGATAGTGGAGGTAGAACAGGGTACTGAAGGCAGCGCAGTAGTATGGGCAAAGCAAAGTAGTGGGGGTAGCTCAATAGTAAGGGCAGTAGAGTTTAGTGGAGATAACTAGATAACATTAGCGGAGTTACCTCGATAGTTAGAATACAACAGGGTACTGAAGGTAGCGCAGTACACAACCCGCTCATGAGCAATCTGTTCTATTGCGCGCAGACTCTATACAGTAAAACCTCAAATACTGTCCGGAGTCGTCGTCCTAATCGTTGTCTAGTGCCTACTCACTCCACTGCGAGTCAACGCTGTGCAGGCGACGGCGACACTTCTAAGTCACGCGATCCGTATTTCATTCTGTCCATCTCTATGTTCGGCTTTCTATTGAAGTCTCGCTCGACACGGTAGGCTTCGTACAGACCTAAACAGCGCGCCGAACCGCGCGCCGAACCGCGCACCGAACCGCGCGCCGAACCGAACATTTGCACGAACGTTTCGCCGCGCCGAACGCCGCGCCGAACGGCGAACGGAATGGATTTTTGCTATTTCCAGAATTTCTTGCGAATAACTATAGAAGCTGCAGTCTTGTATACTACACAACGAAATTCAGAACATGTATTTATAATT
>CM052325.1:10406578-10457149 GCA_028455615.1 Lasioglossum zephyrum
AACGTTTATCAACTTATCGTGACCTAAGATCGGGAGAATAAATTTATAAAAAATATATGTAGTTTTTCAGCGATCCTGTGGCGGCCGAATAAGCTTGATTAGCTTCGAAAGACCTCTGCCAGCGATTTGATTAGCGGAATGAAGAGAATCCACGGGAAAAACAGGATCGCGGAAGGAGCTCGGGTTTCATAGGGCTCGCGCGTTCACCCCCGCGGAATTTCGGATTCCCTTTGCGTTCTGCCGCTTTGATTCCTCGGTAATTTCGGGCGCGAGTGCGTTCATCAACGGTGCGTCCCACTTCGTTGACCGATCGGTGTTCCGTGGGGCCGCCGATTAGATTTGCAGTGCGCGCAACAGCGCGAAGTTAGGCGCGCCGGAGTATGAGAGGCCGGGGGGATTACGCTACCGGACGATCGAGCAATCCGATGATCGAGCCCTAATCGAATTAAACTGGCCCGGTTGTAGTCGTGTTTACGACGGGCTGACTCGTCGATTTGGATTTGCAGCGTGAGCGCGATAATGGCCGCACACGTCCCTCTCTCTCTCTCTCTCTTCGCTCCATCGGAAACTAGTGTCTCTCGACACGGAACCGTTTCCCTTGACTAATCTTCGGTTATTCGGTTCGGATTTTGAGAGAATCGTGTTATAGAGGTGTTCGAAGATGTTCGATATTTAATCGGTTACATTTAGAGCGTTATAATTGTTTTATTTCTAATGATTTCTTTGTGGAACTTTGGCCAATATAGCCGTGACACTTTCCCGATTGAAATGAACCCAAACACGATACAGTTCGAAGCTTATCTGTTCGTTTAATCCACAATTTAGTGAGACCTCTACCATCCGAACCGACGATATCCGACCGCTTTTATTATTCGAACAGGTATTTGAAACTCTTCAATCGAAAGCGATTTGTATATATAAAGATTTATTGTAAAAACTCGACTTTTACCTTTCGGATAATGAAGGTTCTACCGTATTATAGATTAAATAAACTTCTTATATCGATCGTATCGTTGCTAATAACAATTGTTAAATGATCTCGGCGCTACGGTTAGATCGTAAAAAACAAACTTAACTAAGCAGTTTTGCTAATTATTTTAAATAAGCAACGTTTCGGTCACTGATTTGGACCATTTTCAAGATTAACTTAAAATTGCGGCTGTAAGAGAAAAATAAATAAAAATAAAATAAAAACACGAAAACATACACTTTTCAAAAGTATTAACTATTAAATATTTAAATGTAAAGGAAAAACATATTCACAATTTTTCACTCACTTGCTTATGTGTGATTAAGTATGATAATTTGAGAGTCGTGAGATTCGTGAAACACGTGTGCTCGCCATGCCTATTTTCACGACACTGATCCTCTTGACAGAGATCCAGGTTATATCAATCGATATAGAACGGCGGTAAATTCGAAAAATCATAATGCGTCTTTACTCTCACTCAGTGAAAATACCAAAATGGTAAATCACATTTTATTGACATTAAATTATAACTGAAATCAATCTTTCCTACAACGTGTTGTATATTTATTCTGGTTAACCAGTGAAGAAACAAAAAAAGAAAAATTTTGTATAAAGAAAACTATATTATTATATTGGAGAAGAGTCACATCATATAACATTACTAACTCAATAATGTTGCGTAATATTCATGTATCATACCTAAGATTTACGCTACGGTGTTTAATAATTTTTATGGTGTTTTATATTATAGACTAACCGAGCACACATGTTTACCGTTCGTCCAAGCTCTGCCGAATCTGAACTATAGTTACAGCCGTTCCAGGAGCACCGACTAAACGAATTTCCGTTCCACTGGATCTCGAGGCTGTAGCGCTACGCTTCCGTTAATCGAAACCGCAGAGAATCGGTGCACAATGTTTCACCCTCAATCTTGGGTCCACTCGTAAACGGTCGAACGTGCCGCGTTTAACTTTAAATATTCCTTGGCCACGGTTTTAACAGCAACGGAGACCGGATTGGATTCGTTGCCGGCCACTGTCCAGGTTTAAGTAAACTAAATCTTCAACGGGAATTTACGATCCCGTCGAGGCTTGGATCCGCGCAGCACCGACCTGCGGCCAGGGATCGATAGAATCGGGGATCCAGGGACTTCTATCAACCACTCACCTATTTAACACGATTTTTAAATTCGGAGACAACTACTAAATAATTCAATTGAAAACAGTCCCATCACTATAACGATGACCATGTGCTATCATTAAAGGATTACAACTATTAAAAACAATGGTTTCGAAGACATTATATACTGCAATTTATTAAATGATTCGAAAAACATTTAATTGCGGACGTGTTATACAAATGTGACTTAGATGCTGCCCAAATATGTTGGTCAAAGTTCCATTAAGGAATCTCCAAAAGCAACAGAGTTCTGCATAGTTATACAGGGTGGGGCGCCACATTTTGCCATCTAGATTTACGTCATTATTATTACATATAGCAAACAATGTTTCAGATGAAGTTGAACGGTTTTGAGAGGGGCACATTCTGATGGTACATTTTTTTTGTAGGTGGACGTGTAAAGGACATATGAAGATCATTAATGTTTTTTTGAATGGAATCATATATTTTTTATTGCATCGGCTGATGCTCCTTCATATTCTTTACAAAACAAGTATTAATCTATTTGTGTAAAAAAATCATTAGTTTAGGAGATATTTTAATTATAATTTGTAGGGCTCTCCTACTACATTATCACATTGAATTCATATTATTGACCAGAAAGTCGAGATTTCCTAACAAATTATAATTAAAATATCTCCTAAACTAATGATTTTTTTACACAAATAGATTAATACTTTTTTGTAAAGAATATGAAGGACCTTAGCGTTTATCAGGATAGTACAAATTTTTATTCGCAGCGCAAAGGTTCGATCATTTACAACAATTAGCTATTTTTGTGAATACTAAACGCTGGATTCGGATTTGAATCTTCAGGTTCAAGAACCACGTTAGCGTTTATGGTGCGAAAATGATCATTTCCTCATATTAGAGATGACTAAATCGTTTTTTTTTGGTCTAGACAGAGCAGATTGAAAGATCAAACCGCTGTGATTTTTTCTTTGTTTTAATAGCTTTACTAGTTATAAGTACTATTTATTTATTTGTGACACATTTAGATTAAATTTTTTTGACGATGTAATCACTGGAAAATAGAAAAAAAGGAAAGAGAGATGATTAAATCGTTAGAAATCGATGTAGATCGATGGATATAAATCAGAAGAATTTTACTTTTCCCTAAATCTCTTCGATTGTATCGTGTCTAGTATCCGCTCCGAAAAGATTCGTCTGAATATCATTATGAACGATGACAATCTACAGTAGCGCCATTAGTGGATCACGGTGACCTTGAGATTTCAAAGGATGTCGCGTCTGACGGCATTATGGACATACACGTGGTAGGGTTTATCGGTCGTTAAGCGACCCAGGAAAATCTGTTCGGGAGGATGGGAGAAGCGACGAGGACGAAGTCGAAGACGAAGACGCATAGGGTGTGCTTGCATACCCAGCGAAACTCACGATTCCGGAGTGGCAGTAAATTTAATTTTCTCCGTCAACTAGACGGAAGTCCCTCCTCCGGATTCTTCGATGGTGTACCCTTACTCTCTTCCGGGCTACCTTTTGGCAATCAAACGAGCAAGAAACGCTGCGGCTTCCGGCAGCTGGTTCCCCCTGGCCAGAACTTGCTCCTAAGAAACTTTATCCCGCGGGCCCGCTGCCATAATCGTCGGGGAAATTCGTCGGGGACTCGACGGTGCTCGTTAATAGACTGCCGATGCTCTTCCGAGCTTCCACGATACACTCTGACGACCAAAAGTGCACCGCATAATGCTGCAAGACGCTGCTGCACCGATGCGTTCAAGTTGTTTCGCTTAAGTGTCTCATTTTACCTCCTCGCCGTCGCAGAAATTCTTTTAAGCGTTCTAGTTTTGCAATGGCAACGTTTCAAGAATAGAGCTGTGACTTATGAGATACCCGGGTACCCGGGTAAACAAAAATTATCCGAGTACCCGCGTATTCCATGAATACACCGCGGATCTTTATGCAAAATAAAAATCGTTTGCGTCAATAAGAAAAAGCAGACGATATATCACGATTACTTATTCTCTTGAACGATTTTAATAAATTTAAATTAATATATCAACGTTCTTTTAATTTCATTGTTGTTTTAAATTGCACAAAATCATTTATGACTTATGTCTTATGAGATACCCGGGTACCCGGATACTCGGCTATCTCATGGGTACTCGGGTACCCGGGAAAAAGTCCGAGCTCTATTCAAGAAACGAGCACACGTCGTCTAATCGCATCAAAGACTCAAGGCCGCAACCACGGTAAATATAATAGGGAGCGATCCCCTACTCGAAAGGTATAGTGATGCATCCGGGGCTCTTACGCGGCTGCACACTATGCTGATAGAAACTGCAGGTCGTAAGACGGCGTGTTCGCCGATGTTTGTCTGTGTCACCGGCGGTATAGACTCTATGTACACGACTTAGCTCCGAAGAGGACAGGAGAGTTTGCTATAGCGTTCTTGCTTGCATTTGCCTAACCGCGTTAACGGATCCTGATCCAAATATCAGCCGCCCGTGCCTCGAACACCGTTCAGCAGAGCCTTCTCAGCCAAGGATCGTGCCAAGAAGTGCCAACCATACTCGCTCCTTTCCATCCCTCTTCCTCTCCACCCTCATCCCCACTGTATCATCCTCTTCTTCGTTTCCAGTCTTCGGGTTTTCAGAAAAGTTTTCCGAAATCTCCGCAGGCGTTTGCGAGATCCTTTAGATAACAA
The DNA here is from genome assembly GCA_028455615.1 of Lasioglossum zephyrum. Classification (NCBI taxonomy): domain Eukaryota; kingdom Metazoa; phylum Arthropoda; class Insecta; order Hymenoptera; family Halictidae; genus Lasioglossum; species Lasioglossum zephyrum. The sequence goes on from CM052325.1 coordinate 10,411,396, forward strand.
TCGAACCTCCTACTTTAGGAATCTGTGAGCCCTTATGTTTACGTCTAGACAGGCTTTTGCTGTTTTTTATGGAAATTTTTTTTCATTCGATACTCTTGTAGAGCACAAAAAGACGAACGCAACGGCTACCATAAACATATCATTGTAATCTTTCCATCTTGAGATATTTGCATCTAAGAGATTTTTTTAGAAAGATATTTAATTCTTTCACACACGAATATCTCGAGATCGAATGATCGGAATGGTATGGTCATGGTACTCGTTGGACTCGACTTTTCACGCTCTACAACATCATTCGATAAAAATCCAATTTTCCTGAAAAAATAAAAATACCGATGTCTCCAGAATACGTAGATTCTTTCCACTGTTGTACATTTCTAGACAGTGTATCTTTGCTCTGGAAAGTGTTCTCATACAATAATAAACGAAGCAGAAGTCTAGTCGATTGCAATTAACCTAGACACTCGGTATTCAGTTTAAAAATCCCGAACCAAGCGATCCAATACAATTATCTCGTCCCTCGAGCAGTTCCATCAAAAATGCTTCGGCTCTGACATTTCGCCGAAGTTTGCAGCAGGATTTTTTTTCATTCGATACTCTTGTAGAGCACAAAAAGACGAACGCAACGGCTACCATAAACATTTCATTGTAATCTTTCCATCTTGAGATATTTGCATCTAAGAGATTTTTTTAAAAAGATATTTAATTCTTTCAGACACGAATATCTCGAGATCGAATGATCCGAATGGTACGATCATGGTGCTCGTTGGATTCGTCTTCTCATGCTCTACGAAGATGTTGACGAAAAAATACGAGGTTACATTAAATGAAAATTAATTATTCGAAAAATTAACTGTTCCAGATGAGTGGCAAACGAACCAGGAGCTTCAAGTGCGCGGTTCACCATCGTGACCGTGAGGTCTGTTCGGAGAACGATTTTCATCTACTCGTGCACGAGCCTCCGTTCTTCCGCAGGTAAGATCATTCGAATTGGGATCACCTTTGTTTCCTTCAAATTTTCATAATTTCCTATTAATTTGCCTACCGACGTGCAAGCGGTTTCCGCGACCATAATCTCTTTTTACTCGGTCTCGTCGGCCACGACTCGCGGATTCCGTTATTCGGAACGTGTACACTTCGACGATCTCCTCTCAGCTATTCCATAATCGAGCATTCCGCCACGGAATTAAAAAACGAAGGAACGTCTGCATCATAACCGGGGGACATTCCGATCCAGATTCCGGGCCGCGTCGCCGATATTAGGCTGCGGTTACATTTGAATGCAATTTCTGCCCGAATCAATACGCTGCAAAAAGACATTTTTTACAAGACCATCTGCATGAATCGACCAATTTGCATTAGACCGATTTTTATATGAAACAACAGCGGCTACACTGAATTCTTGTCATTTTTACAAAGTACAGTAGGACCTCGATTATTCATTGATCCCCCGATCAAGCCGGTTAATCAAGGTCGTAATGTATTAAATTACAAAATTAAAAATATTATACTGTATTATACGAATTATTCTATTTATATAATTATACGATTATTCATTGATCTCCCGATCAAGCCGGTTAATCAAGGTCATAATGTATTAAATTACAAAATTAAAAAAATTATACTGTCTAATAGCCGGTCAACTTTTGTCCCAACATTTCGACAGCAGAACCAGTGCGATTTTTTAAAATAAATAAATACATTCAGCCTAACTATTGCTAGCAGAAACCACTTTACCGAGTTGTAAAAATACATTCACCGTAACCGCAACCTAACCATCGTACTTTGCGTCGATTAATCGTCCAGGCTGCGTGTATCAAACATCGGATAGGTGCCTCGACCGTGGTCAATTTGACTTGTTTCGTGCCAGCGTTCATAAATAATTCATCGTGTGGCCGAATCGCAGAAAAAATAGAACAGAAAGAAGAAACTTGGCGGACTGGAGGGGAGGAGCGTGCGAGAACGCGACGTTACCGAGGAAATATGCGATAAATGCGCACGCGATGCCAAAGAGAGGGGCGAAGCAAAGGGGGAAAATAAAGAGGAAATTGCAGACAAGAAGCCACGAAACGAGGGAAATAACGTGTACGTACGCAGAGAGCGATTTAGGGAGGGAGGAAGATCAAAGAACGAGATCCAAAGGAAAACAAATGACGGAACGTGCGGTCAAGTCTTTATGCTAGTTTTTGAAATAGTTAGTGGCTCGTGGTAGAATTAACGCTTTGACTGCGACTTTGATCATACATGAACAGTGCACAATCTTTTTAGCAAACGTGAAAATCAATTTTCACCATAATTTATTTGGTGAATCGAAAATCATTAAATTACTAAATATGTCGGTAAAAGTTCCATAAAAGAATCTCTAAAAACAACGAAGTTCTGCATAGTTATATCCTCATCTACAGACCAGTTCGGATAATCGAGGTTCTACTATATCGTGGATTAAAGGAGCAAATCTGAACCGAATTGTATCGAGTTTGGGATCATTTTAACCGGATAAGAAAGACGATTGTGTTGGTAAAAGCTTGATATAAATATTATTATAAACAACAAAGTTATGCAATGTTTTATACTGGCACGTGCATCGAGAGCTTAGCGTTTGCGATGGGAAAATTATAATTTCCTCGTGTTTGGGGTGACTAAATCGTTAGGAATCAATGCAGATCGATGGATATAGATCAGGAGAAATTAACTTTTTGGTAGGAGGTCCCCAAAATCTTCGATCCACGGCGCACAGTGCGTCCGGAAAATTGTCGCGGTGCAAAACGGAGAGAACGCCGCGAGACTTAAGGGCTTTACTCGCGTCGAATTCCAAGCGTGCTCGCGCTACCTGCCTGGAATATCCTCTCGTTATATTTCCACCCCCTTCTCATCCCCCGTTCTCTCTTCTCACCCCTGTCCGCTTGACGCCTGAGCGATATTTTATTTGCAAAGAGCCTGCAGGTTGCCGCTTGCTTCTTATCTTGTGTGCACAGGAATTTCTCCTTGGTAACGTAGAGATTTCATGCTATAGATGAATGAACCAGAGAGAGAGGGAGGAAGAGAGATATGGTGGTGTCGGTGCACCATGGCGGGGGTGTGAATCACGTTTTGTTCTATTCTTGCATTTGATTCGCGACGCCCGCCTACGGTTTGACGACGTTTTTATTCCCGGCGTTCTCTCAGCCGTTTCTCTTCCCTCTTTCAATCTTCTCAACGTGTTTCCCCTTTTTCCAAGTTTCTCGATCACGCCAAAGGGAACTTCGAACAGCTTTGATGGAATTCCGAGCGATGCTCGAGGACCCTTTGTGACACGCGACGATCCTTTTTCATTTGTCTCCGGCGAGTGCGTTAGCGGAAAATCTTTGGCACGAGTGACCCCATACAGTTTCCGTCGTTTCTCCTCTTGGGAAAAATCGAAATTTCACACGTTCACAATCCCGTTTACTTTCATATGGATCTATTGGACTGCATAGCAAAAGGTTTTATCCGGATTTTTAACCAAATATCCTCTTCGACGAGTTCGGATAAGCGAGGCTCCACTATTTCGTGAATTACACGAGTAAATCTATACCGAATCGCGTCGTGTTCGATAACGTTTTAATCGGGAGAGTGTCAGCAATGTGCCGCCGAAATTTTTCTAAGAAAATAATTAAACACAAAAGAGCTACATCGCTCAATTAATTTTGTCTGACCGGTAAGCTAGGGTTAATTCACTGTGTCCTCGCCATTCTTTTCATATAGTCGTTGTTGAAGAAGAATAGTGTCTGTACATTATACAAGTCACATTTTGCAATCTTTTCACCCACATCAAGGCATTACCGTAATTGGACGGAAGACTCCTGGCAACTCCGTGGCCCATAATAATTCTAGTCCGCGTTCTCCGTGCTCCCCCATAGCTTTGGCACGCGAGGAACGTTTTTAATCGCGGTTTCCGCGGGGCGTGCACCAACCGGAAAATTTCGACGAGAAACATGGCTATTAAACGCGGATTCCTTTCTGTTCTTGGCGTCGTAGTCCCGCTTTACAAATCCCGACGCGTCGGCGTCGGCAAGAGAGTTTTATGCTGAACCCCTCATAGAGTCTCGACTTTCTCGCCGTGGAAACAGGGTTTTCTGCGTGGCTCCCGGAACACAGACCGTCCTCGAATAGCATAATCCGCAACGGAGCCGCGAAAACAAAGATCCCGGGCCCCCCTTCGCGACGCTCAACTTCCGCTGAAACACGCCGCACGTTAACACGACCGATTTCATTCTTCTTTCACCCGGCCGGGATTTTCGCACCCTTGTGGCCACGATCCTTTTTAAGCCCGCAAAAAGCCCCGAGGTGTGATAAGGGACGATCCATCCGGCCGCTCCATCCGCGGATTAAATTCTGCGACGCTAAAGGGGGAGCATCGCGCTCTTCACCATTTGACTTCATCATTTTTTAGAAAGAAATCTACAAAACTAATCGATCTGAAACTGCACATACATATCCTCAGTCTATTGTGGAAGAGGTATTTCAATTTTTCAGTTCCACCCACTTATAATACAGCTTGCAAGGTCATTGTTTGTTAGAACATTGATTGTTCGAAACGTTCAACCCTTTTGTCTCTGCAGAAATTTTTTAGGAGATAATCTACAAAACTAATCAATCTGAAACTGCACATACATATCCTCAGTCTATTGTGGAAGAGGTATTTCAATTTTTCAGTTCCACCCACTTATAATACAGCTTGCAAGGTCATTGTTTGTTAGAACATTGATTGTTCGAAACGTTCAACCCTTTTGTCTCTGCAGAAATTTTTTAGGAGATAATCTACAAAACTAATCAATCTGAAATAGCACATATATCCTCAGTTTACTGTGGAAGAGGTACTTGAATTTTTTCAAACTCATCCACTTAGAAATACAGCTTTCACGATCATTGTTTGTTAGAAAATTAATTGTTCGAGACTTTCAACCCGTGCATATTTAGTCCGCGCAGAAATATTAATTAAAATACGTTTTGATCTTCTCCTTGTTATGTAAACGTATGAAATTGATAAGATAAAATTTATCTGGATTTTCTTAGTTCTATTTGAACCAGGATTTTGATCCTGCTCCTGCAATTTCGATTACCCTGCCACGGTGACAAACCGCAGGAGCCATCCTTGACACAAGCGGATCCATTCTCACGTACGCATGACAAATCAACGCATGGCTGTGCTGCTCGCTATCATGAATTCACCGCCGTTGGTCCACGATTGCTCCCACCGAAAGAGGAATCGTCGGCGATAAAGCATTCTTAGTTTCCTTGGGACTGTCAAAAACGCGAGCTCCTTTATATCTCTCCTTGGAAAATGGCTCTGGTCCCTATTGCTTCTTATTATTTTACACTTCAAAACTGAAAAAAATCGAAGAACTAATCTCTCAATGTCTTGAAAGAAATTCTTTTGTTTATAATGAGATTTTTATGTAACAATACATTTTATGTAACTTCATATCTTCTTGACGTTTCCACCTATAAAAAAAAATTAATGACATCAGATTACGAGCCCCTCGATATCAAGTAAGTTTGGTCTGATCCTTTTTTTCTATCTTCAAAAGCAAGCGAGTTATTCAGGTGACCTGTTTTAGATGCCGCACTCTGTATATCACCATAGTCGTGACATTTTCCCGATTCAAATGATACCAAACACGATACGATTCGCATCATGTATACTCGTTTAATCCACGATCGAATGTAACCTCTATTATACGAACGCTTGCGTTAGTGATCAGTATTAACAAAAGTGCTCCGAACTACATATATCGTGTTTGGGCTCATTTTAATCATAAAAACGCCTCGAGTATGTTACTAACAGTTTCATGAAGATATAGTTACCAATATCTGAATTACAACAATTTAAACCTGAGAACACGCAAACGAGTATCGAATCAACATTATCAATAAAAAGATAAATCGGTACATTACCCAATTGGCGCGTCGAACAATATTCAGAGGAACAACTAATTGTTTGTTTCACGGTCCGGTGGGAAATCACATCATCCGCAAGGAATTTAAATCCCGTCGAACGTCGAGCGTCTCCCGGGCATTAAAATCATCGTCGGAAAGCACAACTGACGCAAATTGACGTCGCGGCGAATACAGTTTTCCGATCGATTGACGCAAATTGACATCGCGGAGACTTTTGCGCGCGGAGGCCCATCAAAGATTCAAAAGAATAGCAAACCACCGAATTCCGGATCGCGTCTGCCGCATTGCGGAGAACCGAAGCCGATTAATAACAATATTCCTACCGTCTAATGGATACCATTACAACAATCTCATCATCGTTATCGATAGACATCACTTCACAAATGAGCAAGATTCGATTGCACGAAAAATTCATTTACACTCAAAGATTCTTCGCAAATGAAAAAATAATGGGAGATTCCTGAGATCATTTGAAGCAACGTTTTTCCTTTGCGAGAATATTCTTCGTGGCTCGATTAAATAATTATTAACAAGAAACACGGACCGCATCCTGATTGAATTCCTCGATAAAGCGGCGAAGAACTTTTTTTTTTATTATTATTATTTATTTATTATATACGGACTAATGTCCTTTTATGCAATTGTATATATTTGTATATATTTTAATATATTAAATATATATATTATTATATTATTTTTTATTTTAATATATTTTTTCCAATATATGGAATTGCTTTTGAATGCCTGTAACGTGCCATTAAAAAAATCAATATTCTTATAAAATATGTTAGAGCTAGCAATAATGCGATTTAATGGATTTATTACTCCATACGAGGATTTGGATTTCATTGTTTGAAATCCTGCTCTCGTTCTCAAAATACGTTCAGGTACATAGAAATTGATTTGCCTCAGGAGTGCGGGATAATCGATATTATTGTTTATCAAATTAAAGATGAAGCTCTGGTCGGAAACTGTTTTCTCAAAGGAAAAGGTTGCTTCAAATTACCTCCGGAATCATCACTCCAAAAAAGTACATTTTTGGAACAGCCTGTATAATAAACCTATAGATTATAATAATACTTCTCCATTAACACAGTTCATGAAACAACGCTACGAATAAACTGATCAGCCAGTATCCAATAAACAAACCATTAAAGGAGAAGGACTTCTAGAAGCAAAAAAAAAACCGTCGCACAACTCGGTATGCAAAGGTGGATCTTCGCCGGCGATTTCTGTGTTTCCGGTGGCCGTAATTAACCGCGTCGAATTAAGTCGATATCATTAAACTCTCGCAAGGCATGCTTTTTTTCTCTTTCTCTTTCTCTTTTCTGGTAATCGCATCCTTCCGACAATTTCACCGAAAGCAAAGGGGAAGCAATATCAGCTAATTAGGAACAAAGGCGAATTTCCGATAATTAACTAGCAGCCAGTCGCGCTCCGGGGAACTGAATTAATTTCGCGTCGTTATAATTTTGTGGCATTACGATCCCTGGGTCCTTTCGTTTCAGAATCATGGCCGAGGAGAGCGCAATAAAGAATGTAACCTAGTTTGTGCCGCGTTTCACCGCTGAATGCCCTACGTCCCTCTGTTCGCGTGTTTTCCTTCACCTGTGTACGCTTAATAACCCACTTATTACCGACGGAATCGTAATAAACGTGAAACAAGTGCGGACCCGGTACGTTATACCCGCGTAAATAACGTCGTTAAACTAATTGTACCGGTCGTAAACGCGTTCGTATTCGAACGTTTAAACGTATCAACAAAATCCCCTGATAAATACGCGGCTCCCCCCTCAGGAACTGTGGCTTTTGTCCTGGGTCTATTCCGACCCAGTGAAAATTATTTCAACGTTCTACCTAGGACCGCACGTGACAACGAATTTTACCCGAATTTTTCGACGAAACATCGATTTGTTAAAAATTCCAAAACATCAAAATTGCTTGACTGTAACGACAGCTATACGGTGAATACAATTCTAATATTTTATTTCTTCTATTTTTATTTTGCGCGGAAAAAAATTTCATAAAAATTTGCGAACGTTCTACCTAGCAGGACTCATGACCACGAATTTTTTCCGAATTTTTCGACGCAACACCGATTTTTTAAAAATTTCTCGATTGTATTAACTAGAACTAATAGACATTGAAAAATAAAATGGCGGGATTAAACCCACCAAACGGAGACGGGAAATAGTACGGAGATCCAGGGTGCGGCCGTTGGAAAGAACATCGAATAAGAGGCAAATAGCTTGATTAGCTCAGTCGCGACTCAAAGAGGAATAACGCTCAGAGGTTTCTGATCCATCAAGGGCCGTCTCGTTTCACGGGAACGCTATCGAGAGAGAGAAAAAGCGAGTGTAAGGGGGGTTGGGGTTGGAACGCATGGAGAACTGGGCCGTGCGTTTGCAAAGAAGCACAAACCGCATTGTCGTCTCCAGTCTCTAATTTGCCGTTGCTACTTCCCGGTTCTCGGCCGATCTTTGACATTACTGTGGAGAGGACTCTTTGTGGTCCGACAATGGACAGAGGACTGTATAGATCGTCAATGATAAAGTTACCATTGAACGTCAGTTTTCCCTACCTTGGAAGCGTGATCGTACGATTTCTGTTTAAACTGGATGTTCCAGTATATTTAATACTTATATATTATTTTTTTTTTGCAAATGAGTAGGTGCGACATGAAATAGAAGGCTAAAAGCAAGTTAAAAATTCTTTAAATAAAAATAAATTTTTAAAAATACCACGTTTTTAAAAACGGACTAAAAAGTATAAAATAATTTTTCCTAGTGCCATACAGATTCCTAACCCCGTATAGACAGTGGTGAAAATTTGTGATTGTGAATTTTGAATAGCTGTGAAAATACTTGTGAGATTTCAAACGAAAAACGTGGGTCGCATGCGATAGATAACTGATGCATTGTAAAGTAGAGAGGGTTGTCGAGCGAAGTGGGGATGGCTGAACGCGATGACGTAGTTCGCGGGTAAGACTTTTTAAAAAAATTTTGAATAATGCATTGTCATCCAGTTCTGAGCCATGTATCCAATTTCAAGACTCTAGCTCATCACGAAGTTAGTTTAAAATCAATTGCAAAATTTGTCACCAAACAGACAAACAAGAAAGCGATCTAATAAAAACGTGGTAAAATACCGATATATTATTACTAGACTGCGGATCTTTATGCAAAACAAAAAATATCCACGTCGATTCTAAGACACAGAGGTTAAATAAAAAGTTCTTACTCGTTTTAATTATTTAATTAAATTGAAACTGATACGTCGATGTTATATGTTATAGACGCATAAAATCCGCAGGCTAATTATTACCAACTTATCAAAATAATTAATTGAAGAAATAAATTGTTATGACTGTACCATGTACTTGTGATGCACGATGTAGAACAGCGACAGAATGTGCTTGCAGTTCGAACAGTGGCTGGTTTCAATGAATCGAACCTAATCAGAAGAAACACGTCTTCCGGTGGCCGAATCCGGCCATAAAAATAGGTTTGCTTCCTTATTGTTTCCCGGTCGGGCAACGCCAAGTTTCCCCGGACAGTTTATTACAATTCCTTTTGACATGGAATACATCACGCGTCGAATGTAATTGAATTTCCCGCGCCGCAGAGGATTGCACGCCACGGTGGACAAACGCGATGGGTGGGGGTAAAGTGGGCGTCAGTACGAACACGGGTGGGGGGTGGACGGAGGATGGGCGTTGAAGTTTACTCTTTCGCGAATGCGACTAGTTTCCGGGGCTTCATTTTCACACCGCGGCCCCCGCACTTTATAGAAATAACGAGCTGGCCGAAGCAAAAGGGTAACGAAAATGAAATTCTCGGCTCTTTGATACACAGCCGCGTTAGCAGGCGCGGGCAGGATTTCTACTGAAAGAGCTGCTCGCGAATTATTCCGATACCTTTCGAGCCCCGTCTTGTTTCGCCGGCATTTATTATGCTGCTCGAAGTGCACGTCGATGTACAGGGTGGTACCGCACAGAATCACGTGATTTTTTGATTTTCAAAAAGGAAACTAATCAGCATGCATTGTTCTCAACGCTACTGTCCATTACGAAGGAAGAACATTTATTCAATCGTCGCTTTTTGTCAACTTTTAAGGACATCGAAATTTTTTCTTCAGTATTTTTATAGAGCATGAAAAGACGAATCCAACGAATAGCATGATCATACCATTCTGATCGTTCAATCTCAAGATATTTGTGATCTAAATGTGATCTACCTAACAAGTATCTTTGATTTCCGAATTGAATGATCCGAATGGTACGATTATGGTATTATACGCGCAAAAAAAGAAGGCACAGAATTTCGTCAGTGGGGTGCAGGGGGAACGGCGAATCACAAGGCTCCATGCTTTTTGTATAGCGCGTAGTGGGAGACCACGTGGTACCTACGAGTTTCTCGTGCCTTCTTCCTTTGCGCGTATAATACTCGTTGGATTCGTTTTTGCACGCTCTGTAAGAATATCGAAAGAAAACTATATAGGGTTCCATACAAACTAAACGGGCCTTAAGTGTATCTCTAGCTAGCTTACCTTTTAAATGCAAGTACCTCGAGAGTGAATGATCCGAATGGTATGATCATGGTACTCGTTGGATTCGCCTTTTCACGCTCTACAAGACTGTAAAAAGGTTTCTGCTTTCTGCAAGCACAATTTGAATAACAGAACGATACACGCTTTTTTTCAAGACACGTTTATTTATATTCCTTTCGTACAGAATTGTTCATTATTTCCACTTATGTTAGTAGTGTGTAATGAATTGTAAAATGTTTATCTTGCGAGTGCGTTTGTGTCTAGTAGATTTCGTGTTTAATATAAACTCTGTGTAACATGTTAATACTAGAGCTGATTATCGCGTGAAAATTGGAAGATCAACCTGAAACCGTGACCGATTATACGTGAATTAATCTGTGAGAGATTACATAGACCTCGTTTAACATGTAAACACGGTTTACATGAATTACGGAATCCAATTTCCATACGACCGCCGGTAGCTATCAACTGTTTTACAACAAACGTTTGGTGAAATATTAATCTCATCGTTGCGCTGTTCTCATGCAATAATAATAATAATTCTTACACAGTAATACAAAAAGTCTGTTGTTTATAATTAGAATATCAAGCATGTCCGCTGACATTTAACATTAAAGAATGTTATTATTAACAACGTTATTGTTAAGCTCAACCTTGCTGTACTCATCGAATCTATACAACTAAAAAAAATGGAACACCGAGTGTGTAAAATAAAATAAATAAAAATAATAATATAACTATTTACAAGCTAGACTTATAATTATTAATAAATTTAGCTTGCCACTTGATAATAATAATTATCCTAGATTTCAGATACTTTAGATTATTATTGTGGACTGAGTCAACTTCAATCATTCGTTATTCAATCCGTTAACTACGGAGATTGTCATAGTTTTGTAGGCTTTCACGCTTGGCGAACTGTGAAAGAAAGACCTTAGCTCACAGTTCAGAGCTTCTCACGATCAGGAAGGCCATACTTTTATAATTATGCTATCAAGTGGTAAATAAATTTCTTGCCTCGTGTATTAAAAAAGATTGTTCTTCTACGTTTTGTCGCAGAGAAGTTTCAATCGCGGCAGAAAACAAAGAGAATAGTTGACAACAATGGAAATTATGTAACTAACAAGAAAATGTCTTCAGTATCTTTTTTCTTCAAAAAGATTAGATTCTCAGCAAATTTTAGAGAAATTAATGTTTAATATGGATGGTTTATATCGATGATAATTACATATTGAGATTAAATATTAATTCTGTTTTTACAAGGATGCAATGGAAAAAATAAGGCAATACTTATATTATGTTAATATTAAGCTACATTTAAAATTCATCATCTCATAAATTTTATCCCATGACTCATCTCGCCCACTTGCGGTGAGTCCCACATACCAAATGACACACACAAAATCGCTCTTTTTTTAATACTTGATCGCTTATCTGGATCCTTCGTTACCAAGGAAAAATGTTTTTTCTGTTTGCAGACTAAAAAATTCACTTCGGCTATTTTTATAACTTACGGATACTTTTCTTTTCCCATCTGGAAGCAATAAAGTTGCACAAAAGTATGCTCAAAAGAAACTTTTCGAATTTGCAGCATCGTCATATACTGAATTAAAAATAAATCGCTAAACCTACAAAAGTTCCTACGAAAGATATTTATAAATGTGATACAACAGGTGGAACGTTCCAATGATTGCAACTATGGGTTTTCTTTAACTTGGTTTGCCAAGGTTCTATCGTTACAGAAATAACGAAAATCTAAAAGTTATTATTATTATTAGAATCTGTATAAATTTAGAAATCTCTAACAAAGTTGAAGTTTCCATAATACCCAAAACAAAAACTATCTTTCCAAACCAAAAAAGAAGGGTGGAGGTGCGCGCCGGACAAAGCAAAGAAACAAGCCCAAACACAAAACAAAATATTTAAAGAATTCTCAATAAATCTATCCATTCCCTACAACAACCCTAAATTCCGAAATTCAACAAAGTATAACCTTGTTAATTCTATAGCAGTTTGAAAGGAGGGGGAGATAAGGGGTCCGGTCTCGGACTCCAAATCCGAGGAAACTCGAGCCAGTCACGTAGCGGTGGAAGTTAATAAAGGACATAAAGGGGCCGTTACAAACTACCGGCTCGTGAAAAACATTTAGGGGCCGCATTTGGGGCCCTGTCCCGCGGCACACCTGGTCACTGCCGAACGATTCGCAGGCCGAAAAGGCGAGAGAGAGCGAGAAAATTTCGCCGAGAGCACGTTTCACAGGTACACGTTTCATCGTGCACGCTGCCGGGCAATTTACTTTTTCCAAAGCGGCTGCTAACCGTCTGGTACCTGTCAGGACCTGTCCGCATCTATAGTTGCACGACACTGTCCACAGAAAAATTACGCGTGTTACTGCCCATCATAAAATATAGTCGAAATACGTGCCACGGACAGAAGCGTGGTTATTTAACGCTGCAACTTCTGGATTATTACTTCCGACCAAAATTCTACTACTATTCTAAACGTTTTTAACATTTCTATATCGTTCGAATCAAAGTTCAGTTAATTTTCCCTTCATTCGTGATTTTAGAAAATTATTGAATGCTCCTAAAAACTGGTTAAGCAAACCAAATTATATCAAATTTTGTTGGATCTAACATCTTCGAGATTTATATATTGTACAATTCGTTACTTTTCAGCATCTCGAAGTTTTTCTGTGCTCAAGGTCGCCTACGATATTTATCTTTGGCTCTCTAAATTAAAATATTATATTGCAGAAAGGGCATGCAGCAACGCATGTGTTGCTTTGAAACATATTAATGACATAAAGTTATTAATAATAGAAGTTATTCAAGTTATTAATAACTTTACGCCCCTGCTAACGTCACATAATTTACTAATACATACTACAAAATCCACTTATGAAAGACTAAACGGTAACGACGAACGCTAATATTAGAAGCATTTCCGTTTATTTAAAAAAAACATGTTGAAATCCCTGACCGTCCAAGTGCGCATTAACTGTTCAAATACCTACGACGCCAATTGGCGTCTTGGGTGCGGTAACCTCAGCGAGATAAATGTGAGGTGTAGAACACACGGTCGTATTATTCAAAAACTTCTACGTATGCAATAAATAATTGACTTAAAAATCTCACGGGTCAATGCTTCCGACATCTTCATGCATATTCTGCACAATTTGTCAAATATCATATTAAATCTAAAATTACACCAATCCCGCGAATTAAAAAGAAATTACTAGCGTCACAAGAATTTTTCAAATAATTATTTATATTACGAAGATTCTCATCGTGTCATTTCCAACTAATTATCCAATGCATTCAGAGAGTACGGATCATATCTCCATCAATTTGAAATGAAGACACAATTTTCAGAAAATACTCCAACCAAACCGTACGTTTGACGAAAAACCAAAATTTCATAATGAATTTTCGCACTCCACGGTACGCAGTAAATCACCGACTAACAGCGACAGCAGTGTTAAACCATAAAAAGTTTATATTACTTTTTCCTCGCATATTAGAGGCACGCGTGCCGGAAGAACAAAAAGAAGGTTAGAACAGTGGACTGTCGAGTAAATAGTCGGCAGTTATGCCCTTTCATAATAACCGCTCGCCGCACCGCAACCACCACGTAAAATCCGACCGTAATATAATAGAAAATATTTTCAAAGCATTACACCATCCAAACTTTAAACGTAATGGCAAGACTAATCCAAAAACCGTTATGCAAATCAACGATATTCAAGTTTTCACGAAAAGTTCAAAAAATAAAGAATTCAAATAATTTCAAAAAATATTATCTAACGAAGAAACTATATATCATCGGATGAAACAACTACAATCAATTTGAAACGAACAAGGCAGTCAAAAGAAAAGTTATCTCTACAACATCGAATGGCTCTTTTGAAAACGGAAATATTTTCCGCGCTCGTACAACGACAACGTAAAAATTCTTACAAAAATCAGTCCCAAACTCGCGGAACGGTAATCGACATAATTCACTCGTACATAAACACGCCGCGTCGATCACGCACACCAGATGCCACAATTTTGTAACAATTCTCATTCACTGTCCTTACAAAATCCCGAAGCGATCAAAACAATTGTCCCATCGAACCACTGTTTTCTTCACTGATCCCGTGTTTACAGGAACACGCTTCTCTATCGGAACGTTCGCGCACGAACCACGTCCTCTAGATCGACCTCGCCATCGTAGAAATAAAACGACAATTGCACCATAGAAATACGACAGAGAAAGTTCACTTACGTCGAAGAATCCGCGGGTTCACGGTCACTCGTTCCGAACGTTCAAAACCACAGAAAACGGAACGATAAACAAAACCACTCAAGGACACAATAATTTTCGTACGCGATAAATTCTGTGTTTGTCAGGAAGAACGTCGCGTATCACATACTTTCACTCTCGAGATATCGCCGTATCAAGTTTTCATCACTAATTCGACATAGCATTTCATTTTCAGCCTTACGAATTTATCTTCATGACTTTTCTAGCCTGTACTATAAATCTCAAGTAACCCTTGTGTAGTCAACCAAAATGTATAGATTATTTAAAACCTTTCTGTACTCAACATGTTCGCACAAATTCTCATTACATATGAATTAATATATTATCGAGTGAAGAATGAACATACTCGGAGAAATGTTTGATATCTAATCAAGAAGTATATCCGAATACTAATTTGGCAGAACACATTTTTCATAGAACACATTTTTTCTTTTGGATTGAAAAAAAAACAACAAAAAGTTGTACCACTGTGTACAAAAGATTAAAGGAAGAACGGACAATATTTGGTTATTGAACATTTGAAATCATACTCGGAGAAATGTTTAACTATTTTCTAGAGGAACATTACCAAATCGTTGAAAGAAATACAGTAAATGGCTCGACTATTACTGCGTCAACTGAAACTTTGGAAATTCCGACGTGCGGCGTTTTCCCTGGCGACCACGGAATCAGCGAAACGAATGGAACGGATGAACTGACTAAAACGAACGCGAACAAAGAAAGGCGACACGCACGGCGCGGCGACTCGCGATAGAATGCTGGGGGATCGGCGAGTAGGGTTCGCTCGGAGGCGCGGTGGTGCGCGGTGGCCGTTGATTGGCTGTGGCGCTCCCCGCTCGAGCGGCAGGGAGGTCGTTGAGCCAATGAGCGTTGGCGATACCCCTCTGGTTCGTTGGACCGCGTGTGCACCCACGCAGGGTGGCTCGTGGCTCGTGGCTCGTGGCTCGAAGCTCGCGGCAGTCACTCAGTCAGTCAGTCAGTCACTCGGTAGGCCCGCGGTCCGCTATGAGGTGGGATCTGTGAACGAGCCACGTTGCGTGTGTGCGTGTATATGTTGTTTTTTATTATAATTTTGCGCCACCATATCCTGCGCGGGCCTTTATCGCGTTATCAACCAGTGCGCGACACACAGCCGGTCTTTTGATATGCGTACCCGTGCGACCCGACCAGTCGAGCATCCACGCCGGTGCACACGGTCCACTATAAGCTAGGCCTCGGATCTCGAACCATAAGTCCTCTCGCCATTCTTCGCACGCATGATAACCGTCAAACGTAACCGCCTCCTCTCTCCCCCGTGCTCGCGCGACCCTCAATCGTGACCGTTATTGTTGTTTGTTGTCGTCGTCGTGGTGGTGGTGCGTCGACCGATTTTGTTTTGTTTCTCGCGTCACTACGAAACCGGTGTTTCGCGAAGGGGAGTGTATGCAGAGCGGTCAAGATATTCGCTCTCGCTCTCTCCACGCCACCCGTCAAAGTGCGTGCTACCAAGGTGACCGTGATACCGCGCAAGACAATGTGCGTGACAGCCACGCCGCTCAGCGCGACCAAAATACTCAAGGATACCGCGAGACACCCGGCAAGGACTAGCATCGCGAACAACGTACAGGTGCAAGGATTCAGGCCGGCACAAAATAATGCCGGTGACACCGACAGACCGCAGCACACGTCGATCATGTAAATATCACTTTGTTCGGATTCATTTTATTATTAGTCTTCTTCGACAACGATGTTCGCCAGATATGGCTAAAAAATATTTCTACTAAGATATACTTGCAAATACTATTTCTCACAACTGTGTTACATATGGTCCATTTGAGACAGGAATTTATATAGTATGTAACACAGTTCTGAGAAATAGTATTTGCAAGTATTTCTTAGTTGGAACATCTTTTACCCTGGCCTGGTTGTCGGAGTTCTACTTTGGTCGTTTGGGCAGCCTAAGTGAATATATGTATCAGGTCGTTACAGTATGATGCTCGACAAGTAAAACACAAACTGCAGACAAATCTGTCGAGTTTCATACTTAGCGAGTTGATACTTGAGGACTCGTATTTGGTTCCGTAATTAAAATACTTATTTTATAATTAGTCAGAGGATCTTTAGACATGGTAAACATTTTTTACACGAATTGCAACGTACTGGAGTGAAATAAAAATTTAGCTTCTTTCTCAACGCGTTTGATTCACTCAGAGTTACCATTAAAAATTGCTGTATCATTATTTGTAATATTGTTTACACACATTTGATTACATCAATTTCATACCCATTAAATTAATCAAATTATGTTCAATGGAACTATTCTAGATCGGATGAAATGTTTAATTGTCATGTTAAAATAGCATTGAGTGCAAAGGATTAATAGGTTTAAAAAAATATATAATGGTACTCTTTTGTCATAAATGCATAAAGCTCGCTGTCTGTAAATAATGTAAGAATAGAAAAGACAAGAATTTTTACGACGTTCTCACATCTTGTACAAAAAAATGATTATGAAAAAAAATGGTTTCCTCAGTATCGAAATAAAACACGCTCAGTACTTGGAACAGTATAGAGAAACTTGCACATTTAGGATGACATTTACAGTCTTGGCAAACTTCGTTTCCAATTTGATCGACAGTAAAGTTTTAACGTCTTTCTATCAGGCAAAGTTAATGTCCCCTTACTTTACTAGGTTTTGGTGATCGCGGACAATCGTAATTTTACACATGATCCGCTAGCTGTATTTATGTCACCTTGTGTTACATTTTATGGAAATGTCACGTTACTTTAGTTTATTACAAACTATGTCTTCAGCGATTAGCTTATCTGAAATACTAGCTGCGGCTGCACCTCTTTGACCTTGCTTGTGTTTTCTGTTTTTCATTTTTATCTCTATAGTACAACGCAAGTGTTGATGTGTTTCTGACGTTTCTTTAGTTTTATTCAATATAAATGTGTGTTCACGTGTGAAAAACATATTGACGAACAATTATTAAATATTTTGCAGTAAAAACTTGTAGTAAAACTAGCATGAAAGAATTAATTTCACTGGATAAAATAATGTAGAAATTCATTTTGGGCACTAAAATCGTTCTTAGGTTAAAGATAAAATTAAGAATTACTGTGGTGACACAAGTGTTGATGTGTTTTATTCAATATAAATGTGTGTTCACGTGTGAAAAACATATTGACGAACAATTATTAAATATTTTGTAGTAAAAACTTGTAGTAAAACTAGCATGAAAGAATTAATTTGTCTGGATACTATAAAATACACATTAATTTCACTGAATAAAATAATGTAGAAATTTATTTTGGGCACTAAACTCGTTCTTAGGTTAAAGACAAAATTAGGAATTACTGTCGTGACTAATACGTAATTAATTATTTACCGTCGAGACAATCACTGGAACCACTCCAAGGATTTGTTATTGATATTAAATTGGCGGTCAGTTTTGTACGGAGAAACCGATCTGTCGACACGGAAAACAAAATCCTTATTTATTGGCCGAAGGAAATTTGGAAAATTTTCACCTCGTGTCTCGGGAATCGGTGTGTGTGCGTGTATCGGGACCATCGAAACCAGGTGTCGACGATGGAGCACGATTAATTGTATCAGCATCGCGCGGGAGTTAATTTGCCGAAAAACGCGATGCAGAGGCTCTCGACATTACGAGTGCCGTGCTCCGCGGTCGCGTTAATTGCTCGAGTGTTTCACGGTAATTATTTTTTCGATAATTGCTTGTGCCGACGTCTCACGGCAGAGCTTTGATTTGAACGTTCGTCCGAACATGATCGAACGTGACACGCGTCGATGAATCTTGGAAACGAACTTTCTGAAAGGACACTGACCTTAGGGGATGATCTGGGAGAAATTAGGCGTAGCTTTCTTATTTTTGAGTGGTTGATGTTTTAAGGGAGCAATGTTACGGATTGTAGGAAGAAGTAATAATTTTACTGTTATCTGTGTTCAAAAAAATTAAAATGTCGTGACTCAATTGGCTTGGAAGCTAAATGACTTTCAGATAACTAAGCAAAACTTGTTTATTTCTTGTTCAAAGGGGACAATATTTGAGTAGAACAAAAATCAATAATTTTACAGTTATCCTTGTTAGACGAATTAAAAAGTCTTGACTCGATTGGCTAGAAAGCTAGAGGAACTGCAAGTTGGTGCCGAGTAAAATGAACTGTAACTTTTTTATTTCTTGTTGGAAAATAACAATATTTTCGAGAAATATTTACGGATATTCTAGAAATAGATGTAACTTGACAAAAAATGACCTCAGTCTCATTTTCGTTAAAAGAATAATTGTAAAAAATTCGTAACAAGATACTGTAACGGACCATGGCTTCAAAAACAGTCTTTTTACACGAGCAATAAACAATTTGATAACAGTAACAGGCCCCAATGCATCTCTCTGTTGAGAAATATCCGTAACAAAGGCTCCCACCGTGCTCTCTCTCCGATTTCCGATCGCTTTTCCCGTTTTACGGGGCTCGTCCCATTAGTTGCGTGTTACGCAAGCCTTTCTACGGTGAATAAATAGCGCCGAGGGCCTCTGGCGATGATGAATATTGTCTCGGCGATCCCAGATGCACGGGAAAAATTGCATTATCGGCTGATCGGAGATCAAACTCGGTCATTATTCTGTTCTTTCTCTGTATCCGATCGTGTTCTCCTTGGGTTCGTTCTTAATTTGCATCTGAACGTTTTGGTTATTGTCGAGCAACAGTGTCGCGAGCGTTTTATGCAGATGCAACGACTGCGTATCGGATCCTAGAAATTGCATAAGCTGAGGCGATGAAATAAAAGGGTGAGGTGTTTCGAGGAGATTTTTTGCGCTCTATCAATTGTTGTCACCACCGTGAGGATTTTATGTTTTAAACAACTTTATTTATGGCCCTGTCCCGACACCTCTTTGTTTAATTTATATGCCGAGATTGATTTTGTGTCGGTAGTGAGCTTTCATTAGAATTTATTAATATTTTATTATTCTTACACTGCGCAGACCTTTACGTGTTTATTATGGCTCTCGCTTTGATAAATACGATAGCTGTTCCTATTGTCAGTTTTGCTGTAAATATTCTTTTAGTGGAGGCACGTAAATCTTCCTTCATTCTGATTTTTCACTGAATAAGAATTTAATTCATAGAATTTACCATTAGGAAATATAGTATCGTAAAAATTTTTAGTTCTTTAACGTAGAAAAATCGAACGTCGTGTTCGACAGTTTTCAAATTTATTTGTTTAAATAAATTAGCGAAATATTTCCTATGCCATTTTGTGTGGCAAACATTGTCCCCAGAAAAACACGTCGGCTAGAGTGCACTTCATACACTCGCCATATAATACTTTTTTTATGCGCTCGCGTAAAGTCGTCATTTTCACGAATTTTTTAATAAAGTTTTTATTTTAGAGGAGACGTTTTAAACATACTTTTAAAGCATCGACTTTTTAAATCTGCGTATTTATAGATCCTCTTACTGCTTTGGGGACGTTCTTTTTAAAATGATCACTCCGACATGTATGCTTTTATAATCGAGGAGCGTTCCTTCTATTTTTATTCAAATTTTTGACGTTTGGAGATGGTTAAAAAATTTTACTAATATTTTATATCGTTATATATGCACGAAAAAACACTATTCTAGTTAGGTAAAATTTGTTAATATAAATTAATTTCTAGCTGAACCTGTCGATCATCGTTTCTGAAAATATTAAACTTGTAAAATAAAGTCTACGACATATCAAGCAGCCCAAAGTTTTAACGGTACTCGAATTCAATAACGAAAATAATTTGCATAAAAATCGACCAATTAGAATTTCTAAAACTATTCGATCCGCAACGAGGGGATCGACACAAAGTGCAACAGAAATATTTTTTGCCGCAACGGTCCAGTGTGTCCATTAGTGTCCCATTGATCCTTCGAGTATGGGAACTGCGCAGAGCTCAAGTGCGAGACAGAGAGGGCTCCTCGAGAACTTTATTTCATCCAATTGCACATGTTGCAATAAACCTGTATTTGCAGTGTCATCGTCCGATAGCTGGACCAATTTACCGGAGATTGTGCAGAACAAGATGGTGAACAATAGTTCCACGTATTGTATTTCGTGAAATCGAACAAAATAAATTCCTACCCAGCAGCTTTTCTTCGGTCCCGTCGACTTCCCACCATCGGCTCTAAGAACACTATAAAACTGAGTAATCGTGCTAAGATCATGAAGTATTTCCATTTATAATCTTTGTCGGCTGGGAACATCCTCTTGAACGCTCATTTGCTCTCGAATATCATTTCGAGGCTGACTTTGGCATTTTTTTTGGTAGATTCGGTGAAGAATTTTGCGATAAAGTTTTGCATAATTATTTGCCATCGTGTTGAACATATGACATAATTTTTTCGGGCCAAAATTATTAATACTTTAGGAGTTGTACCTTCTTATTTGTAACTTTTATTAGGTTTTTTTGTTTGTGCAGCTCATACAGTGTAAATTAAAAATTAAATACGCAATAAAAAAATTAATTATTTTAGTAGAGCCTCTTAGCACTTCATCGAAGCTAACGGAATCATGAACTTCATAATTAAACTTTATTATAGACATTACTATGAAATTGGGAGGCTAATCACCGTATATAACAAACCTTTTAATTCCTTTGTAATTTACCATGGGAATTCTCTGGCCTTAGAATCAACCAATCATACGTGTACACCTAATTGAGAAGATACGCCGGTTCCAAACCTAATAAACCGATCTGCTTGCATAGTTACAATAATATCAACAACCGCCGGCATTGTAATTATTATTATCCGTGCAACTATTGAACATTGTAACGGGATTGGATACTCCGGGTTGCTTTCGCACATTGCTGAAGTTAGTTTGCGCATAATTCTCCTGGCGAAATGTTGTAATTTAAATGTGCACGATTTAAAATAATTAAAGAGGAAATTAAATGCCAGGAGGCTCCACGGTTTCCAGTTGGAACTTGTAAATTTTCTTTGTGCGAAAATTTAGCGAAACATAGTAATCACGTTGTTGATTTTTATGCGAATATAAATTAAAGACTTTATCGCGAAACATTTTTTAATTATTAATCCGCAAATAAATAAATGCTTTCTTTCGAATTCTGATAATAATTCTGATCATCGCTGTCGGTGATTTTATTTGTAAATTTAATTAGGGCTTGATTTTTTTTGAAAATGTTCTTTCTTATGGTCGCGAGTGTTTATTTTTTTTAATAACACTGGAGAAGGAAAAGTGAAAAATGTGTATGTCGGATTAACTTTATCAGGATTTAGCTCTTCGTTATAATTATATTTCCCTCGCAAATAACTTTTAACTAGTGACAGACTGAAAACAATATTGCCAATTTAATATTTTCCTCTGACACAGTGTGCACCAGGATATCATTGATTTCGCCCGCCATTTTGCAGTATTTCGACCAATTTCACAGTCGAACTGTGCACCTGAAATGTAATTATTTACACAGGACATTATTATTCTAGTTTTTTGCTGAATATTTTATGTTTTCAGCAAAGAAAAACGTGGATAAATATGTTCAGATATTTGTAACACATAATAATGATTAAGATAGGGGATGTTGTCCTTGTACCTTGAAAAATTAATGAAATCAATTAGAAAATTAGGAGACATTGAAAAATTATATTCTATGATTAATGTAGACAATTTTTATTTTTTATAAAAATCTGCGACGTCGTTATGGAACTTCTTTAACAGTTGTAAAATTCAATAATTATTTTTAGACCTCCGTCAAAGAGGAAATATAATTGTCTCGTACATTTTCGGAATTTTAATAGCTTATTAAAAACAGAAATGTATTGTACTCAAAAGGTGAAAATTAATTCCACATTTTTCATCTCGAAAAAATTCCTTTTGACGAGTTTGCAAGTACGTTGGTTATCCTTGTTGAGGGTCCTCTATGAAAATGAGAATATCGACATGGTTAGATTGTATTGTTTACGTTGGGACGCCGTAACTCAGCCAGCAGAGTGTTTTCGTTTCATTCGAGCCAAATGATTTGGACAAAAACATATACATCTACACATTCGGGTCTCTTTCGTGCCCTAGTGTATTCGACTTTATTTACTTTTCTTGGAACGCGACGCACAGAGTGAAGACAATGTAAGAACTGTACTGTAACCAACGGTTTTTAGAATTTATTTCCACGTATTTCAACAAATTAACACATCTCTGGACAAATATTGCAGACAATCTACAGTCTATTAATTCTGCATTATTTTTATAATACAAACATTGTATAAATTGCACGAAGCAAGAATTAAATAAACATATTCATCTCTAATTCCAATAAATTGAAAATAATCAATTTGGGAATTTTTAAAGATTAGTCCGTTCAGTTGAAATTGATAAAGTAAACCCTATTTCATTCTGTCAATCTATGAACAATTGTGAGCGACTTAAACAAAGCGTAACTATAAAAACACATATATATTACACACCGTGAAACAAAAATGAGTGCATACGATGAGAATGATGGAAGGAGTAGAAAAATACTTGAAATTAATATGTACCGTGAACACGATATTATTTTGATTCGATGGAAGTGATATTCCATCAGAGTGATATCGTGTTCGCTGTTCATTTTACTCTCCCGTATCAAGTTTCTTTTTGTTTATTCTATACACGTAGTATTATA
The DNA here is from genome assembly GCA_028455615.1 of Lasioglossum zephyrum. Lineage (NCBI taxonomy): Eukaryota > Metazoa > Arthropoda > Insecta > Hymenoptera > Halictidae > Lasioglossum > Lasioglossum zephyrum. The sequence goes on from CM052325.1 coordinate 10,434,822, forward strand.
TCGTCGAGATCATAAATTTGAGCGATAACGTAAACCCTAAATCAAAATAATTTAATTACGCGAACCCCAAGTTAATCAGCAATTTATTATTCTGCTATAGACAATATACAAATATTAATTCTTTGATTTACAAATTTAGTCGATCAAAGTGCATTTCAAGTAAACGTATTTTAAATAAACTAGGAATAGGTAGTTATATATCAAATGGGTCAAAATTATGTAGGTATAAATATCTTAAAATTATATTGTAAATTAAAATTATATTTCATGAAATTGATTTCAATAGTTTTTATGTCGGATAGCGATCTGCAGTTTCTAGTTGTAAATTAATTTTATTGTGAACGATTAGGGTGATCAGTGCGCATGTGATAATTTCGCTCTAGACCCAGCAGTTAGCAAACAGAAGGAACGGTGTAAAACTATCAATAATTCCTGAAGTGTCATTAGCTTCAAAGCTCAGAGACAATTCATTAGAATAGTTGAGAAACGTGCACGGTTGTCGGACGTAAATGGTACTGTTTCCGGGTGTCGTCGTTCATAGTGGACAAATGAGTATCCACCTGACGGCGAATATCATCCTAACTGCTCTTGATGAGCTTCCAGTCTGAACGCCTCCCGTGCAAGAACAAAGTCGTTCTGTCTTCAACCTACATCCTTTACATAACACCATTAACTACAAAAGAAAATTAAACAACTTAAAAAGTTAAATTTTTTTTAAACCTTACCAATTAAGAGAGCTAACAATTGCTGTACTATTATTTAAAATATTGTTTACGTTATTAGATATGTCGGTATCTGACCAATTACCAGACATTTAAGAATTGTATGATGTATTATATCAATTTCATATCTAAGAAGAAGCATTTCATTTTCGAGTTAATATGGCTCCGAGTGCAAAGGGTTAATTTGTTTATAATTCGTTCGATTATAACGTAATCGACGACTTCAAAAGTTAAACAAATATTAAAACTGTGCGTCTACAATGTAACTGAATCTTTTGGTGGGTGCCATAATTTGATTTTATCATCCTTTAGAAAATATTATCGAAAAGAGTTATTAAAAATTCGTTTGATCGTAATTTAATAGTCGTTTCACAGATATCCGCTATTATATTTATGAGTACATATTATGTATATGTATGTATGTATACAGCACATTCCTGTCCATAACTATTAGGACACCTGTTGCGTTTGAAGAAAATATGCTATCTCATAGAGACCGCATTTTTAACCATTTTTCCCCTTAACACCTTCAACGATCAACTTTTAGAAGATGCATAATCAAAAATGGGTAAATAGTAACTGAACAAACTTTGAAAGTATTAATATCTAAATTCATTTTGGGAGCCATCAGCTTTTTTGCAGATGGTTTTTTACACAACAATGCCAAACAATTCATCCGTTACCAGTCATCGCAGATTTTCATATGAACTCCCGTTTTCTACTTGTATTTTTTGAAAATCAAATTGCGACCCACCAAAAACTCGTTCGAGGCAGAAACGAAATACGACAACTAAACAAAACCATGGACGAATTTCGATAAAAATTTGTAATAACATTCTTAAAACCAACATCCAATTCATACGTTTTTTATCATTTTTACATACAAAAAATAATTTCGATCAAAGATTCACAAATAAATAAACTTCTTATATCGATCGTATCATTGCTAATAACAATTGTTAAATGATCTGGGCGCTACGGTTCGATCGTAAAAAACAAACTTAACTAAGCAGTTTTGCTAATTATTTTAAATAATCAACGTTTCGGTCACTGATTTGGAACATTTTCAAGATTAACTTAAAATTGCGTCTGTAAGAAAAAAAAATAAAAAAAAGTACGAAAACATACAATTTTCAAAAGTATTAACTATTAAATGTTTAAATGTAAGGGAAAAACATATTCACAATTTTTCACTCGCTTGCTTATGTGTGATTAAGTATGATAATTTGAGAGTCGTGAGACTCGTGAAACACGTGTGCTCACCATGCCTGTTTTCACGCGACACTGATCCTCTTGACAGAGATCCAGGTTATATCAATCGATATAGAACGGCGGTAAATTCGAAAAATCATAATGCGTCTTTACACTCACTCAGTGAAAATACCAAAATGGTAAATCACATTTTATTGACATTAAATTATAACTGAAATCAATCTTTCCTACAACGTGTTGTATATTTATTCTGGTTAACCAGTGAAGAAACAAAAAAAGAAAAATTTTGTATAAAGAAAACTATATTATTATATTGGAGAAGAGTCACATCATATAACATTACTAACTCAGTAATGTTGCGTAGTATTCATGTATCATAGGTGTATCATATTATACGCGCAAAGAAAGAAGGCACGAGAAACTCGTAGGTACCACGTGGTCTCCCACTACGCGCTATACAAAAGGCATGGAGCCTTGCGTCAAGAGTGGGGATTCGCCGTTCCCCCTGCACCCCACTGACGAAATTCTGTGCCTTCTTTCTTTGCGCGTATAATACCTAAGATTTACGCTATGGTGTTTTTATTCATATAACAACTTTCCAATAGTAATCTTTGGTGTAAATGTTTTCGGTGTTTTTTTCATTTTATTTTTATTTATTTTTTTCTTGAAAATGGTCCAAATCAGTGACCGAAACGTTGAATATTTAAAATAATTAGCAAAACTGCTTAGTTAAGTTTGTTTTTTACAATCGAACCGTAGCGCCGAGATCCTTTAACAATTCTTATTAAAGATTCTCAAATTTTTGCAAAACTACCACGTCCTTCCGGTTCAAGATACACGAATAAAATTTTCAAGGAATATCGTTCAAACTCCCTACAATAAGATGTATATCTTGGATTTTCAAAGAAACATAATTTTATGTATTTAATAAAATTGTTAAATTGGTAGAAACAAAGGTAGAGATCGTAGTCAGAATAGCTGTCCGTACGATTCCTATTGCATCTAGCTTGCAATGTACGTGGAGGGTGGACAGCTGTTATGACTATGATAGTTCATCGAGTTGAAAGAGCTGTAACTTTATTAAAAATTGATTTATCCGAAATCGGTTTAGGCAAGTACTGGCTTATATTGTGTAGCTTAATGTAGAATTAACAAACTAATAAATTTGCGATCTTGGCCCTCCTAATACCAAATTTATAGAAGAACTAGAAATGGTGTTTCGTGGCGGGACAAGCGGGATATACTAATTCGCGGTATTAGGGGTGGTTGTCGTAGTATCGTGGCGACCAATACTGTCGTAATTATAGAGATATCGAGGATCGTGTTTATAGAGGGCGGACATTGCACGCTCGGCGTTGTCGAGTCGATTGCACACGACTTGCAGTGTTTTATCGGCGCAGCTGGTGTTCTGGGATATTTGCTGTAATATCAACGGCGCACGACAAAGTCGTTGACAATCGGTAGACAGTAATAATCTATTGTGTTTATGCGCCGGGTACGATTTGTCGTCTATTCGCCGACAATACGGCAGTCGTATCGGCACAACATGCGAAGCAGGTCAGAAATTATTGCGGGCTACCTACATCCATCGTTTCAACGACATCGACATTTTCGGTTTTGAGTTGTGCGGGCCTCCCTGCCCATTGCGAAACAACCCCGGGAGATCGGTGACTTTCGAAACGAGAACGAAATGACGTGTGATTCGTGCCATTCGTTTTGCAAATGAGCATTTTGACGGGCCGATTTTCATGTAGAATCACTGTCCGTGGGTAGAACGAGTCGCCTAATTATGCTTAGTGCGGTGGCAGTCGCGACAGCTGTTGGTGTTGGCACACAGGGGTGAGTTTTGGCAATATGCGAGTTTTGGGCTCGACAGTGACTTATGTTCATTAGTTAAACGAATAAAATTGAATTGCACACGTGTAGAAGTAGTTGGACATATTTTTTTGAAAATTGTAGTTTAAAAAACTACATATATTAAATCTGGTGACATAGAAATTGTTTCGTTTGGCTTTTAAAGTCACAAAAATGTTGCAACCCTTAAAAACCTCGTCATCCATTTTCCATTGGTTTTTCACGAATTTCAAATTCAAAAAAAATCATTTTTAAAATATTTTTTCTCCCACATTTTTCATTCGGAAACTCTAGAATGGAAATTCGAATAGAGCAGCCGACTGTTTGCAGTTCCGGTTTCGATCATCGGGTTAATCGACCTAATAATTTACATCGTTAAACGGTCATCCCCTCCCCCACCCCACCCACGCACCGAAGTGTTAAGCCTCTCGTATTTAATTATCTATTCTAACAGGCCGCGCGAGCGAGCGCGAACGATAAACAGGCTTTTCGGTATCCGCGATCGTTGTTAACGTAATAACGATAAATCCGACGGGCCCCCGAAATCGCGGTGATCTCGATACAGTGAAATATCGGCAAAATATCGTCGCGAATTTTTACAGCCCCCCAAAAATTTGAGGGGAAATTATTTCGAAAATTGCCAGTTTGAATTTTGTTTAATATTAAAATACATCTTGCAGTTCCAGTTAAGATAAATTTTACGCATATAATAAAATATAATCAATTTTTACAGCCCCCCAAAAATTTGGGAGGAAATTATTTCAAGAATTACCAGTTTGAATTTTGTTTAATATTAAAATGAATCTTGCCATTCTAATGAAGATAAATTTACCAAAAATGATCCGTTTGAATTTTGTTCGATAAAAATAAATGTTGGGTTTCTAATTAATTGTTACGCATTCTTCTAATACAATAAATTAACAGTACGAAATACTTTACATAACGTTGCCCGTTACAAAGATGACTCTGCTTGTTGACTCGCGAACGAATATTTTTGAAATAAATATTCCGCAAAACGTCCGGATCTACGTGAAACAGGCGATCGTGTGCACACACGTGTCAAACCAATGAAAATATTTAGTAAAATAATAATTGCATCTGTTGAAAACACACGTCCTGTATCGCGATGTTAGAGATGCGTTTTTCGAGACCCGAAAGTTGGTCGTGTTATTTATTATCTGTGTTTGAAACTCGATTACAGTTTCATTGTGAAATCTGTTCGCCAAAATGAAAAACAGCAGATGCGGAACGCGGCCCGGCTCCGCAGTGAATTTAATCGAAATAAAATCTGTAACTCGGTAAACAGCCGCGCGCGATCTTTATCTGGAGACAGAAAACGCACAAATGGCTTTGATAAATTTGAAAATTTGAAATTGCACTATATCTAATGAAGTTTTGTATTGTTGGAATTTTTGCGATTCTTCTAACCCCTTTAAAGATTGACTTTAGAACAAAATTTGATAAAATTGAATGGTCTGTTTCGCGGCGAACGTGAATAATAATTTAGGGGATAAAGCTTCATTTTCGTGGGAGTATAAGCGAAAAAAGAGGGGCTCCGGTAAAAGTAGAAATTATGGATTTGTTCGAGTAACGAAAAGAACTATTTTTCAACCCCCATTTCTCCGTATTCTTCGTCGTCTCGTCCGCAACTCCGGGGATAAAGTTTCACATTTTCTTCGAGACTACATCCCATAACGGCTCGCCGTCCAAATAGAATACCCGACAGACTACCACCACTGACGGAAACCAAGTAAATACGGCGGCCGAAGTGTATTCAATTTGCAAATCCCTGTCGCGCCGCGTAGTTTGCAAAGTGGCAACGATGAAATTATTACGCGGCAACGAAAAAGTCGTCGATCCCCGGTATCTCCGTCTCGACGAGCCTTTTACTCTGCTCGTTGTTCACTAACACTGATATTCCCGGTGCTAATTAATTTAATTCGTCGCTCTGCAACATTGATGAAATTTCTAATACCATCGATACTTTTTTCAACGGGACCGTGCAAATCATTTCTGCTAATCTTGTAGAGAATGAAAAGACGAATCCAACGACCTGCATGACTATGCCATTCCAACAATTTAATCTCCAAATATTCGTGTCTGAAAGATAAAATTTTAACGCTTTCAGACACGAATATCTCGAAATTACATAATCCGAGTGGCATAGTTATATAGGTCGTTGGAACGGTCTTTACATGCACTAACAGAATATCCACAGAAAACAGTAGGGATCGACTCAAAAAGTTTATTGGAACATATTAAAATATTTTAGTACTTTTGTTAGTATATGAAAAATTGTTCCCCGTCATCGAGAAACAAGTGACAAAATCAAATTGTATGTACAGAACCAATAAAACACAATTGTTTCATCATTCACAAATGTGAATTTATTATGTGAGGACGGACTTTGATCGAAATAAATGTTTGAGCGTTCAAAAAACCATCTCCAATGCTAAAAAATGCTTTTGATCTAGATTTCCCGGGAATCGATAACCTCATGAATTTTAATCGTTACTTCTAGTTAGGCGAGAGCTCTCGTGCCGTCGCGTCCGGAAAACGAAGAACTCGAAAGTTGATGTTTACAGACTATTTCAGCGAAGAAATGAGAAGCGTTAATGGGTATTCACGACCAAATTACACGGTCCCGCGGGTAAATTGATTTTAATTTTATCGGAACCACGCCGGGGGGTAAAATCGTGGAGGAAGAAGGAGAAAAACGAAGGGTTAGAATGAAAGGGCGTGCAAGCTCGGGTCGGCGAAAAAATCGACTTCGGAAAGGACCTTCGTCGTTCTACTTATGCCGACAGCGGAATTTTTTAACCGTCGATTTTCGGGTGATCGACGACAACCTCGAGCGTACTGCAAATATTATCGAAAGCTGATCAAACGCCATTTTTTCCTCACACCTCGCTCGACAATGACAAGTCTGCTGCAACGTACTGAACAGTTTCGATCAAAAAAGATCTTCCGCCATTTTTTTTTTCGAGAACCGCTAAACTTTATGCAAACAATCTCCCTTTCGGCCAAAAGAGCACATTTTTGATATTACCTCACAATTTTCTTATTTCAAAATGTTTAGCAATGACGAGGTTATGGAAACAATTAAAGTAATAACAAAATTTTACAATTTTGCAGCAGAAATTACCAGAAGCTGTATAATGTCGCCAGATAAAATTTATTAAAAAAAACTCTGCTTTGATATTGTTAATACGACCCCTTAATATCGTCAAAAACGGAATCGTTGCGCAATCACGCGCGTTTAAACGCCATCAGCTTCACACACGAATAATTCATTATATTACCATATTGATACAGTATTGAAAGCCATTTTGTTAGCGAATTTTGCGATCAAAGGCCCATCAAAACGGGCATATTTTTTTAGAAATGTTCGATCGGATAATCTCTGTTTAAAACGATTCAATCAATTTCTTATGATCACATCTCTGCCATATCACGGCGAAGCGATTCGCCATTTTGAAAGGCAATTTTATTAACAAGTTTCGAAACGGTGATAAATCGAGTTTGGAAAAATATTTTATCGGTTTCGCTCTGCTTTAAACGATTATTCTACACGTAATTCTTTGATGATCGTGGAATTTCGTTCGAATTTACGGCTTTTCCCGTCAATTTGCACCGGGAAAATGGAGTACGATATTTTCAAAATGGTCAACCAAATAACGAATGCGAATAATTTCGGTCGGGTCGAACAAAGGGAGATTAATCGTGGAACTATGCGATTTAAGTAATAAAAAAAGGTTCCGGTATTTGGAGTCGTACTATACGGCCGGCGAAAAAATCCATCCGAGCAGAAGTCGTGCGCCAAACAAATAACGAGTTAACGTCTGCAGAGCGAACACAATAAATTTTGTAAACAAAAAGTTTCGACCTTTTTTTCCTGGTGAAAAAGGAAGGAGCGAGAGTCGGCGATATCAATGCTTGTCAATTAAAAATTATCCGAAACAACGTTTCGCCTGGGTTCCACGACTTCTGCTTCTGCCATTGCAGTTTTCCGAAACGCGGATCCGAGAAAAAGGAAAATTCGTGTTGCCAATTAACGGGTATGTTACACTTCCAACATATTGTGACGCCTCCAAGCGTTTTACTATGTTTCCTGTTTTTGTAACGTAACACTAGAACATTTATAAATGTCTTTTTTATATAGGGAGATATTCATCTTTTTACAAAATTCATTTTTTTTTAAAATGGGATTGTGTAAATTTTGTTCGATAATCTTATAGAGATCATGATCATATATCTCTGATCATTCACACTCGAGAAATTCGTGTTTGAAAGTACTAAAAATGTTTTTTACGAACATGAGTATCTCAAGATTGATTAATGAGATAGGAGTATGATCATGGTACTCATTGGATTCGTCTTTCCATGCTCTATAAGAATTTCGACAGAGAACGGTAACTTTAATTCATTTATTTAAAGTCGTACTGTAATTTAACCATTTGATCCATTTATATTAATTTTCAGTGAAAACTCCGTTGTTAACACAATTATTAAAAATGTTACAGCAATCTTTGAAAGAATGAACAAGCATAAAATGTTGAACACGTGCATTAAGCTCGGTCAGTATTTTTGCAATCTCTTCTGGAAATTTGTGGATACATACAAATATCTTTTGCTCCTCTAGAGAGCCTTTTTTCCCCTGTCAGTTACAAAAAGGTCATATTTCAACGCGCATGAAAGTCGCAGCAGGTTTTACAGACTGCCATAAATGAGATATAGGCGACAATAAAATTTAGATACGTCTTTATAGGTGTTCGATGATATTTCTTCGGGTGGAGGAACAAGGCGCCTCGACGTCCTGGCTTTTCCGAGGGCGTCAGGTGCATACGAAATCTATTTCGAGTGCATAGATGCAGTCTGGCCTCTTGAACATAGCTCGCTCCGATCGATTTTGTACTTTAAGGAAAGTCCTCTAACCTTGAACGATCTCATATTTCTTCCATTTTCCAATTTTACTCTCACCAAAAATTGAAATTTTCTTTTTGAAAACATGATTACCAGAAAAGTCTGGTTAAATCTAGTCACGCCTTATCCAGTCTGAATTGTACCAGACCATGATCCACAGTTTAGCTGAGCACAGTCTTTGCTCGGCCTATTTTAATCGTCCCACTCAAATTGATACAACCTCTTCTCGCGCAATTGAGTACATGACAGCTCATCATAGCACACCATAGCCCAGGGTATTGTAGTCTTATTTAACTGTCGCGCTATAGTACCACTTGGCCAAGCGCAATCTTGCCGCACTCAAACGTCCCATTCAATATAATTGATACACAACAACTTCTTCTAACCGAACATAGCATATCATATCTAACCTATCCTCTCTATCAAGCCACCCTGAATCCTACAATCTATCATCGACAGTTTATCATAGAACATTGTATCCTATCATACAGTGTTGTCCCATTTAACTGTAACACAATAGTACTGTTTAGTTGAGCACAGTCTTTGTTCGGCCAATTTCAATCGTTCCACTCAAATCGATACCACCTCTTCTCGCGCAATTGAGTACATGACAGCTCATCATAGCATACCATAGCCCAAGGTATTGTTGTTTAATTTAATTGTCGCGCTATAGTTCCACTTGGCCAAGCGCAATCTTGCCGCACTCAAACGTCCGATTTAACAACTTCTTCTATCTGAACATAGCACATCATATCTAACCTATCCTCTTTATCAAGCCATCCTGAATCCTACAAACTGAAGTAGGTCCGAAGTGATTCGAAGACAACCCTTCTGTTCGAACACACTCGACTCTACTAGCCATCGCTAGCGGTCACACACCAAGCAGACAACCAAGCAACCAAGCAGGAAGCAAGTCACAGCAGGCGGGGCCGGCGCTCGTTAGCGCCGGTAATTGTCACTTGTTAGGTGGCAGGTTGTCCTCTGGCCGGTAATCCCCAGTTTTGCGTCAACTACCCGCCGGTTCGCCACTCGAAAGGAGCCTGCGGCCGAGGCCAGAGAGCTTTTTCAAAAGCGCTTCACCGGCCGAAACCTCGACCGAAAGCCTCTTGTTGACAAGTCCTTCTATTTACCCTCCCACACGCCCTTATACCACCCTCTTTGCTATTCTTTCCACCCCTCGTACTCCCCGCATCACCCACCTCGCGCTCTTTCAAACTGACCAACCTTAAATCGACTCGAGGTGGTCAATTGAGGGTGGAAAGTCGGTGTTCCTCTTATTTTTTCTCGGGAGAGAAAATTTTCGCGAAAACTCCAAGAACTCGCCTCTCAGGTTGGACGACCTACTTTCCCTGCGATTTTTGACAATAGAACTGACGCTGGTAATTGTTGGCAAGTGACTGTTGGGAGCAAGCTGTTTCTGAGTGTGCTTGGATTGTTAGCGGCGCAGCACGAGAACCATATTTCTTATCCGCGTGACGAGTATTAATTAATAATATCATCTTGTTTAATAAGATAAGCGCCTAAGGCTAGTGGAACTGTTGTAAGACACTTAACACTAGAAAGACTGAAACTTAGTATATACCTATATTGCCCCAAAGATGTCAAAATGACTGCATTGTGAAAGAATAACTAATGTGTAAAGAAATTTGTTTAAAATTAATTTTTAATATTTCTTATATTATTTACAGTCATACAATAACAAGTTATTAGTGTTATTACATCCTACAAGTAGTTATTACATCCTACAATCAGTGATCCTCCTTCCCCCCTAAACTACGTTATCGCGTAAATATAAAGATTCGAATAACAAGTTACGTACAAGTGACGGTAATCAAAAAATATATAAACTGTTATTCGAATTCGGAGCTGATCTGGTCATATAAAAAATTTACTCAATTCAATAATAAAAGTCATTTGATTATTTAAAATTTTCCAAGTAGTCAAAATGACTGCTTTTGGGCAATACAGGTATAACACATATACAGGGTGTCCCAAAATTCGTGTAGTTCCCGGAAAAGGGAGGTTCCTTGGGTCATTTGAAGCGACATTTTCCTTTACAAAAATGGCGTCAGCGGCTTTGTTTAGGAGTTATTAACGAAGCGGCTATAGCGAACGGAGTCCGACTCAGCGACAGGTCCCACTTAGCATGGCGGCGCCATTGGCTGAGCGAGAATCAATCCGCTGTAGCCGCGCTCTGATTGGTCAATGTTTTTCGTTAATAACTCCTAAACAAAGCTGCCGACGTCATTTTTGTAAAGGAAAATGTCGCTTCAAATGACCCAAGGAACCTCCCATTTCCGGGAACTACACGAATTTTGGGACACCCTGTATATACCGGAAATGAAAGAGGGGGGAGGCAACTACAGTGATTAATAAACGCATTTATATGTAGTACAAAAAGTCACAAAATTCTAAGAAGCTGTGTCATTATATACACAATTGTTTTTCTAATTGAAATTGAAAAGCAGTCGAAATGACTTCCTTAGGCAATCTAGTGTTAAACGGGACAGCGTTATTATTTGCTGTGCTATCTAATTTCCACTTCGATAAAGTAAATAACGAATGATTCTACACATTCTTCAAGCTACGTCCACGGTTTTCATGGAATTTTGTAATATCATTAAAAAAAAACTTATTCCTCGAACATTCCATAAATTGGACCGAAGGGTTTTTAATAAATTGAGAACGAAAAATTCACTCGAATCGTGGGAAACGGGGGAATAACTTCAATGTTTCAGATTGAATGTAGAGTAAATGTTCATGCAGTCACGTAGCCTTTGCCAAAGTAAGTGACTTTCGCACGAAAAGGTTTTTCAAACTTGAGCGCGTACGAAAAGTTCAAACAGCTTTCACTGGACTGAATCCCTTTTGTTCGGATATTATAAAAGCGCTGTTCACGTCGCGAACTTTCGAAAAATCATTCCGATACTATTAATAGGCTCGCGGTTATCGATTCAGTATTGGCAACAGAATTATTACGACATTTATGCAAACGGTATCGTTGCAAATACTAAATCATTCAAGCATTTCTTCAAATTTTTAACTCGTTCAATATGAAACCATTGGTAGACTTGAAGGAAGTTTAATTTTACAAAAGGATGAACTGTTGAAGATGTTTTGGCAGAAACTCTCGCAAAGTTTCTGGAGAAATTTCGTATAAAAAAGGAAGCTAACAGACAGTTTAAAACATGTCTGCCCACACACACACACACACAAGTATTCTCACTTTAATACAAGCCTTGACAAGTATCCTAATTCCGCCATTGTCTTGCCACAAGCAAATTCATTGTTATCAACATATTCCTGACATTTTTCTGATTGAAACGAGTACCAACATGCCATAGATCGGAGTACGTTTTCCTGCTCAATTTATAGAATCTAATATCAATCATGACGAAATGAGAAGTTCTGCTTAAACGGGGATTACTCGAGAAAATATGACGCGAGCTGTATCGTGCTTGGGTTCATTTTAACTAGGAAAGTGTCACGTGTATGCTAGTCAAAGTTTCATAAAGAAAAAGGTTATACAGGGTGCGGCACCTACAGCAGGTCACCTGAATAAATCGCTTGCTTTTGAAGATAGAAAAAAAAGGATCAGACCAAACTTACTTGATATCAAGGGGCTCGTAATCTGATGTCATTAATTTTTTTTATAGGTGGAGACGTCAAGGAGTGCTTTGAGACATTTTATTTTCTATTGTAGTTGACCTTGCGTGACCTTGAATGACCTTCATAATAGATCATTGTATTCGTCTTGAAATACACTATCAGAATGTAAATAAAAAACCATACGGTTCCATATAAAAAAACAGAGTTGACCTTCATATCTCCTTGAAGTCTCCACCTATAAAAAAATTAATGACATCAGATTACGAGCCCCTCGATATCAAGTAAGTTTGGTCTGATCCTTTTTTTTCTATCTTCAAAAGCAAGCGATTTATTCAGGTGACCTGTTTTAGGTGCCGCACCCTGTATAACTCTTTACCAGTGAATGTTAGCAGGAGTACAGAAGTTTCTGAATATACTAGCACGATTCCAAGACGTAGGCATCGATGACAGTTGTCAGTCGACGTGTTAACGAGTTCATTAGGCCAGGCAGACTCGTTTTGCGCCGGGGACTCTCCGGGGCATTCGACTTACGGGATTATGGGAACCCATCAACGCGGTTCTAGAATATAGAACTGCTAGAAACTTTGGGAGGACAGGGGTAGCTTCCGAGACGATCCAAACAATGAACCCCGGCGCCGGGTTCGAGTTGCCGAAGCTGACTCGTGTTTGCCGGAACCCGAGCAGGCTCGAGTTTCAAGCAGCTCGCACTTCCGGCCCGAGTTTTGGCCCGAAAACGCTCGGAGACTCATCGCCTGGATTCGAACGCTCGTTGACGGCCTCTCTGGCCTTGGCCTTTATCAACGACGAGTGTCCTCGAGGCTTCTCTTCCTTCATTGTGCCCCCTTCATCTTTCACTCTTCACCATCTTCCTCTTTCCGATGCATCTGGGTCTCCATCGCAATTTTGCTGAACTCTGCGAAAAAAATTCTTCGATCTACTAGGTCGTCCCATAACGTTCGACTTTTGCACTTAAGTGGTTTCAATTTTTTAAAAGTGGGAACTTTTGCTTAGAAGATGAGGAACTCTCCTCCTCGGACAGACGAAGATCAAATTCGAGATCTTGCACAGAAATCACGAAGATTATTGGTTGTGGAGATGTGTCAGATATTCTGAAAATAACGAAAACAATTTTAGAGGTATGTTTACAAAATTAACATACGCAACCGTTTGAAAAACGGCACGAATTTATGGGATGGACTAAAATATATATAACACGATTCATCGTACACGGTCGTCCGTCTTCCATGGATGCAATATAGCCATAGGTTTTTATTGTTTTCGAAAAAAAAGTTTTTTCGAATCGGTCGCATCGAAACGGAAGTTTCGAAACTGATTTCGAAACCAATGTTCTGGAAAAGTTTCTTCGAAATACAACGGCCCAATATCCGTCGCTGACCGAATTGCTTTGTTGCCTGGTCGATACTTCTAAAACTCGCCGTCGAATATGGTCTCTAATACAGCCTATAGCGCTGCGAAAAATTCTAGCGTCGCCGAACAAAAAATTCGTTTATTTCAAATGAGTTTTTTTAAAATTTTGTTTTTGCATTGTGTTATTGGCGCAGTGCGAATGTCATTTGATTTTGATCTTTTGAAGAGACCTATACTTTTATTCATCCTGGCTGGACTACAAAAGTGAAAGAACCTGTACGATCATTCGTAATCTCAAACGAAAAATTCATTTATTTCAAATGCGCGAGATTTTTTGCACTGTTCTGGTCGGCGCAGTGCAAAATTGATTTTATTTTGATCTTTTAAAGAGTCTTGTACTTCCATTCGTTTTGGTTGGACTACAAAAATGAAACAACCTGTACAATCGTTCATAAATCTAATTTCTATAGAGGCAGTTTCATAGGTTTCAGAAATTACAGAGTTTCATGCTGTTCTTACTCGGAAATTGTTTGACCACGTGATCGTAGTCGCTTAAATAGGATCACCCTGTATATTACCGGAGTTTAAGGTGTAATCTGCTCGATTATATTCTCCCAAGAAAATTGCGTAATGTGTCGCACGATACGACGAAACGGAAAAACGTGTACTGCAGCAATGTTGACCCCGTTAACGACATTCTCTACTTGTACGAGTGCCCGACTGTTTATAGAACTTACTACTGGGAATCTACTACTCAGGTAATCGTATTCCGGATTCAATTAGAATTTCTTGATCCGATGCAACGCGTTCTCAACTTTGTATTCCTTTTGGTCGTCCGTACTACTTGCTCACTAAACAAATTATTTAAAAATTAAAAAAGACAATTTCTATCTCTATTTTTGAAAAGTCAATTTTCGTTTTCATTACCAAAAAGTCAATTTCTATTTCTATCTGCAAAAAATCAATTTTTACCTTCGCTTTTATAAAGTCAATTTTTATATCCATTTCGGAAAAATCAATTTTCGTTTTCATTACCAAAAAGTCAATTTCTATTTCAGTCTACAAAAAAATCAATTTTTACCTTGGCTTCTAAAAGTGAATTTTTATGTCCATTTCGAGATAGTTAATTTTTCCCTAGAAATCGATTTTTTTTTTCATTTCTGAAAAGGATCATTCGCTTTTATCGAACTTAATTTTATTATAAATCAACTGACGTTACCTCGCTATTCCCATATAATTTCGTGATTCGATCTAAGTAATTGTTGCGCGCACTGCTCTACTCAACATCGAATTTTTGGAAAATTCGTGATTCGAGCCAGCACGGGATGCAAATTGCACATCTGATTCATCAATCTCGCAGTGCATTCCTCGCAGCGTTGCGTCGCTGCAGCTCGACGGAGCTCGGTCTCGTTTTTCCCGCGGCGGTCGGAATATTCGTCGAATTAATTAGCCACCCTGTACGTAATTACACGTTCATCCTGATAGGGATTTACACGCGTGCTCGAGCTCTCTCTCGTTGTGGAAGAAGGTATAGGGGGAGGTTAGGGAAACGACGAAGGTCCCGGTGTAAGGACAAGAGGAACGTGAATTCGAGTGGGGTGTGATGAAAAGGGGGGAACGGGGTTTCGAAGCCAGAGAGAGAGAGAGAGAGGGAGGGAGGAGCAAGTCGTAAAGGGGGAAAAGGACAAGACCATAGGGCTGGCGTGTACCAAGGATATTGGGCTATACGTCATACGTTGCATAGCTACGCGACCCCAAACGAGCTATTGTTCCTCGCGACGAAGTGTTTCTCCACCCCCGCACGCCCGTACCCCCACTCTGTCTCCAGCATCCGTACCCCTCGACGCGAGCTATTTCGTGGCGTGTCATCCCGATAATTTTGGAAATTTCGACGGTCGACTCGTACTATGCCGTGACCAATTAATCGTACCATAGGATCCGAGATATCGGCGTTGCTTTCACGATCGCATCTCCATCCCCCCGGAATATCTCGAGTATCCCTGCCGTTCTGTTCCGTCGCGTTTCCTCGTCTCCCTTCTTCGAAGAGCTTCGAACAATTCACCCACCCTTGTTTCGGAAATTAAATTTTTAGTTAATACTTCTGAGCCGTTCACTTCACTTGCGAGCTCTTAAGGGGGGCTGCGAACGACTCTGTTATTTTTGGAAATAATATTCAAGTTATAAGCTTTTTATTATTGGAAGAATCCATCTAATAAATTAGACAATTTTACCGTGGTTTTTCTACGTCGAGCCCTTAAGGGGGGAAAGAATTTTTTCAAGTATAGACGTGATTTAATGGTAGAATATTAGAATACTAAAACAGTTAAAAATGGGAATAAAGTAGTGAGAAAGCTAATATCTGATGCCACGGCCGAGGATCAGTAAATTAGGGTGATGCGCCTCTGTACAGTCTCTGTAGGCCATCAAGACGACTTGCATGGCCGTAATATATGGTTTTGCACGGCGACTTGGTCATTTGATTGATTGCGTTTGATTGCGCAATGTCCAATAGCCTGTATCAAAGATCGCTTATCTCAGCGCTTATTGGCTATATCGTATCCGTGTATCATTATCAATATAGGATCTGTGTAAATGACTTTCCCCCATTCTTTTCAATATTCGCCAGAGATGTGAATAAATTATTTTTAAATTGTTAAATATCTTGCCAACTTATGTTTATGAAATAATCTAAAACAGTCGCTTCCTAAAAATTGCTAAATATCGCAATATCGTTGTATACGATATTTGGTTTCCTCAGGGTTTCAAATCCATTTACCAATCTCCCCTTCTTTCCACTCTCACTATCCCCCAATTTCAGCCTAATTTTCAGTGGGATCTACAGTTGATTACGGTGGGTTCCGAACCACCTAAATATCATAATAAATTATGTTTATAAAATAATATCTAAAACAGTTTCTTCCTAAAAATGGCTAAATATCTTAACAAATTTTTTAAAAAAATAATCTAAAACTTTTCCCCTAAAACAGTGTTTCCCAAAGTGTGGGACGCATCCTCCCTGGAGGACGGTAAGACTTTGCCAGGGATTTATATATAATATAAATTTTATTTATTTTATTATTTTATTATGAGTGAATCTTATTTTTCGTTTATGTATTAAGAAATGAAAAAGAAATATATTTTGATCATTACTAAAAAATATGCAATATTTTTTGTTTTTGACGAGGGGTACTCGGTGTTACGAAAATTATAGAAGGGGTTTGGGAAACACTGTCCTAAAATACTGTGAAATACTGTTAGTATTTTCTAGATCCACAACAAAAATAGAAATATTTCCGGGTCAGAGAAGACCCGACGAACCCGGCATATTCGATCCAGTCTGATACTGAATATTGGCGAGTGGCAAAAGCGGAATGTTTTGCACCCGGTTGGGCAGTTTCCCTAATAACGTACAAGGGTGCCTGGAACGCGCAACCATGAACGCGAACGCTTGTAAAAGAAGACGCCATTACCGAGGCAGAGGCTGGTTCAGTTAGTGCATGCGTGGTTTACCGTATGGTCGTACATCATCGGCTGGTTTGCGTCGGTTTAACCACCCTTACCGCCAGTTGCGCCGGTTATCCGAGCATGGTGAGCAAGTCAGAATGATTCAAGTGCCGTGGTCACCGCGCAGGCACACACCTACACGCCCAGGCATACTTCGCCGCGCACGTACTCTGCACGCACACGACAACACTCTACGACGCTAGACTGGGGAAAATCGTGAACAATTCCCCCTCTATCGTTCTATCCGCGAAACGCGAGATTAATTTTACCTAACGTTCTCTGATCTAGCCTGGTTCAAGTGGAAACGGTCTGAAATTGGCCGGACACCGCTTCAGTAGAAAGCGACGTATTGATCAGACATCGGTGGACAGTCAAAAATGATTTTTACACGATAAAAAAATTATTTAAAAATATTATACTTGTATCTTCTTATTCGTTAAACTAACCCGATTAAAATGAGCCTAAACTAACTAATTAGAACTTTGTATATGGATCATACGACTAAAAGATACGACAGATACGACTAAAATTTTTTTTCGATGATTTCCTAATCAGTTGCATATGAAATGTTCGATTTCATCTTTGAGGTACAAAGCTTACAATCCTATCTTCAATCTGAATTCACAAATATAAATTTCCTTCTATTATATAGAATTTTATATAGAATAAATATCTGAATTCTAGCTATCAAGAACGTACTTTCGTTCCAACCCATTACAATCAAGAATTATCTAATTCTTTGATCAACAAGAAATAGTTGTGGTTGTTACTGTTAAAAATCGTACATTTCGTATGCAACGACCTAGTATTCTTTATTTAACCATTAGTGCACAATAAATTCCCAAAGACAGCCGTAATCGAAAAGCCCCCAGAAAAAAATATCGTTGATTTCTTTCACATAACGAAGTACCGTGAAAAAAAATCTATATTCCACGAGCATCTAGACACCATGTAGAAAAAACAAACGGAGGGTGGGAACGCGTGTTTGATCCACATCGTCCGGCAGACAGTCATTTGTCGTAGACAGAATGATTGGAGGCGAGGTCGCTCGAAGAAGAGCGGGGTCGTCGTCGGTGTCGTTCCTCCTTAGCGTCTCGCATCTATACGGTCGCGTGTACATACAACGGGGAAACACAGAGACGAGCAGGCGACGAGACATAGCTTTTTTACGAGAGAACTACGTTTACGAGCTTATGGGGACGTGGATAACGGCGCAGACAGCTGCGCGTAGTCCGGGCACGTGTCCTCAGCTGCCAGAAGTCAATTTCCTTTTCCCAGGAAAGCAGTTTTCCTCGTCGGTTTCCCTCTGTTCCGACGCCTTTTTTCCGTTTCCCGATCTCCCGACACTCTATCACGTATCACCCCTCCTACCTCCGACACCCTAATGTCGTAGGCCATCCTCCACAGACCAGGTCCACCCCCGGTAACTTCCGGTCAAGCTTTGTTGTCCTGGCAGCCGAGAGAGAGAGAGAGAGAGAGAGAGGGGAGATATTGCCGTCGGTCAGAGAATTGAATCCTCGAGTGGACGTAATCCTTTCTCTTATTCCCCCCTGGGGACAAGGCCGGTGCTCGATGGCTGTTTGTAATTGCTTCGTTAAGTTAATTGTGAACGCGGCCGTCGATGCTGAGCTGTTTATACCGACATGCCTCTGATCGATCGGCGCATTGTTTTGTTAAATATCACCGGCGATGCAGGAATTGGCCGATCTATTATTTCGAATTTTGGAATGCCATGGTATATCGGGCTCTTTGTTATAGGGAAACAGAATTTGAATTTAGTATGTTCCCTCCCGTTGAGTCCAGAGAAATGGCGCTCGAAGAAGGATAAGCCGGACTACAACAGATAGGCTGTCTTTAGGAATTTATTGCGGAATAATAGTCAAACGTACAGTAACATCAAATTTTGTGTACAGTGTTGACTCATGGCTGAACATATTCCAAAAAGTTTTTTAGTCGTATTTTGTTCAGTTCCCCGGGAATAAATTTTTAAAGGTTACTTTTAATGTAGAATTTAGATACTCTTTGAGAACATGACCGCCTGTTCAGAAATTTATTGTACAATAATAGTCAACCGTACAGTAACATGAAATTTTGTGTACAGTGTTGACTCATGGCTGAACATATTCCAAAAAGTTTTTTAGTGGTATCTTGTTAGGTTCTTACACAGTAAATTGTTGAAAGTGACCATTTCTTAGTACCAAGAGCAACGTAGCAAAATATCGAGAAAATGGTCGGAATTTCGGGATTGCCAAAGTTGCTACAGGATCAGGAAAAGCATCTTGTTTCCCCGACGGACATAGCCGTGGCCCGGCCACGTTTGATTTATCGCGAAATTTCCTCTGGCCTCTCATGGGGAATACAGCGGGACGACGCCGTCCGGATATGCGCGTGCGGAGTCCTAATAATCTAATACGCTGCGACCTGAGCGCAATTTCATGCTTTCTCGGGCATGCCGTGCACCCTGTGTCCCACCCCATATCTGCTCGATACCCCCTTACCGTCGCGATCAAACGTTCTTCCCACCCCCGTGACCCTCCGCTTTCCTGCCGCGCGTTCTCGATCTCCGTTTCACCCTCCTCCGTCTGCTTACCTATCCCCTAAATGGAATATACTAGCCGATGCCTGAGGTCTGCAACCATAACTCCGGACGAATTTACTAAATAAATTACAGACGACAGCTGCAGAGACCCCCTTTTACAGCACTTTTCCTTAAACAATTGAGACTGTAGAATAGTGTCTCGATATTTCCGCCCTAACTCTTTTGTTTTTATTTATTTATTTATAAAACTCTTACTAACACAAGCGTGACATTTTTCTGCGTAAAACGATACCCAACACGACGCCATTTGGTTCGCGCGTGCTCGAGTAATCCACGATTAAATAGAACCTCGTCTATCCGAACGCTCGCGTCCCATCGAGCAGTGCTGCCAACTTGGTGAATTGAAAAGATAAACGTGCTCCGAAGTATGTCGTGTGGGTACTCGTTTTAATCAGCAGAGTGTCCCCGATACAAAGAATCACTGGATCTCCAAGCTGCATCGTTTAATCGAAATCCTCTGCAGTTACCAAGCTGTATCTTCGAAGTAGCTCCTCTCGAAGTTTTCTAAAGCTCTCCGTGAAGAATGAATCCGCTTCTGAAATCACGAACCCAATTTGTCGAGCCATTCTCGCTGCACAGCCGCGTCCAAAACGGTGACTCTAACAAGCGTTTATCTCGAAACGGTTCCCGGATTGCGATGAACGGTTTTGTATCCACGAAATCGTCGTATTCCTTATCCTTTTCATCGGGCGTAGTTTAAGGCGCTCGGTATAAAACAGCGAACGGTTGTGTCGCGTTTAACGATCGGCCGCTTCCTATGATCGGCTTTATGCACTTTGCACCGGCACACGTACGCGGCCATCGCGCAGGTATTGCATCGCATATTCTGTTCCGTCGATCGGCTCCCAATCTGCACCGGCCGATCATCGAAAGATTCGATTTCCAGGCGGCTTTGATCGCGGACGGGTAAAATCGGATTTAAGGACTACTTATCCCCGAAGGACTCCATGCCAGGACGCAGTCTGGAGGATAAGACGTCCGACGATTCTTGCAGGAGGCATTATGTTCGCCGATGGAGATATATATATATATATATATATATATCGTGTCCTCTTGTCGGTAAATTTGTAAGGACGCGTAATCCCCCGTGCACGGGACGACATCGTTCTACACAGATCCGCTGGGTTTTTCGCGAATTTCAGGTAATTTGATCGGGAGCCTTTCGTCTTTGGACGAGATCCTCCACAAAGGGGCTATCCAGCATCTGGTCGTCAAGAAATGCAGAAGACGCTTACGTGAATGCGTCCGAATTTTACCAGCTCGATTTTATTAAACGGCCAAGCTCCTTTCCGCCTAGACTTTCGCATTTAACCCCTTGAAGCACGCTCGCAACATTCGAAAACACTCGAAAAAATTGTTTTTTTTAAATCATCTTTTCTAACTACGACGCATCCGCCCAAGAATCCTGACAAAAGTCGAGTATAATGATTATAGTACTTTTAAACCTCTATATGAAATCCGCATTTTTGCAAACTTCTGTTCGCCTTTGTCATTTTTCACGACCAGAGTTCGCAGCGAAAAAATCGGGAAAAATTCTCTAATGCGGGGCCGGGTACTAGGAATGAGTCAGATTTTCTTGGGTATTTTTAATCGTGATTATATGGGAAAAATAGGGCCGATAAAACCGGGTATAAGTACATCGTGTGTACCTGGCTCACGAACAGCTTCGTACGCCACTATACGACCGAAGTTTCGAGCACTTGAGAACTTCCTCGCTGTCCATAGCAGCCCACCAAATATTTTATTATTCATTGTATTCACGTTCTACAGAAAAAGAAATGAAAGACTGGGCTCCTCTATTGTTCTATGATTGATACTTCAGCATTTCTCTTGAGTTACGCTTGTCGGTTATAGCGACGCGGTGCACGGAAGCTCGAACATCCATTCGTAACCTTTCCATTGAAAAAAGCCAGGTCCATTCTTCATCGGACGAGTTACCTTTTGTTTTTCGACACAGAAGAGACCTGGACGCTCATTGTCATAATAACTGTCCACCGCAGTACTAGCTGTAGGCTGGGAACAGTGGTAGTGGGGTGGACACGTATTATGACAGAGAGCAATTTCCAAATTCTTTTTTCGAAATTTCCACAATATTTTACCACGTTTTTATTAGCTCGCTTTCTTGTTTGTTTGTCTGTCCGTTTGTTCGGTGGCAAATTTTGCAATTGATCTTAAACTAACTTCCTGATGAGCTAGAGACTTGAAATTGGATACATGGCTCAGAACTGGATGACAATGCATTATTCAAAAAAATTTTTTTTAAAGTCTTACCGTTTCGGAGAAAATAACAATTAAATATTTACCTTTTCATCCCCCCCGCGAACTACGTCATCGCGTTCAGCGATCCCCACTTCGCTCGACAACCCTCTCTACTTTACTATGCGTGCGCACTCTGACTCGTCCCCACTCCACGGACCCATTTCGCCCCGACGCGCGAACCATCGGTAGTGTAGTACATCATTGCGCGACGATCGCGACCGGTAGTGCATCATCGCTTTGTTTATCAAGTGAAATTTACAGTAAGCTTAGTGAGTATA
>CM052325.1:10469474-10484026 GCA_028455615.1 Lasioglossum zephyrum
GGCATCAAAAATTGGCTCGATTTGTTCTTTGATTCAAAAGATGACCGTTTTTTTTGGGATGGCATCCACAAATTGCCAGAAAGATGGGGAAGTGTTGTACCTTCCGATGGACAATACTTTGAATAACAGAATTATACAAGATTTTCTTTAATAAACGTTCAAATTTCCTAAAAAAATTCCGGTTTTTAAATTATAGACCCAATAAATACGCTAAATGCATTCTGTGCGATTGTAGCGGCTTTGCTTCTTCTAACATAGCCTTTATTACATTAGATTTGTTTAGATTTTATTCTGCGCTGATAAGGCCGGTTCGGATAATCGAGGCTCTACTAAGTCGCGGATTACACGGACAGATAAGCTCGGAGTTGTATCGTGTTTGAGCTCGTTTCATCCGGAAAACTGCCAGAAATACGTTAATGAAAGTTCAATTAAGAAATAATTAAAAATAAGAAAGTAGAATTTGAAACGACGGAGAAACTAAAAGAATTGAAGAATTTCGCTGCAGAATATGTAATATACTAACACGTAAATCGTGTAAATTCGCATTCGATCGACAACGTTGTGGAAGGGGAGACCGTATCGAGAAGAAGTGGCGGCCATGTTCGTTCCTCGATCGGGAATTAATAGAGCCGAATGCGTGAACGATGAAAACACAAGTCGGCTCCGTGGAAAAATTAGCGAGCGCGCAGGGGAGGCAAACAGTTCCCTCGCAGTCCTATTAAATCGGTTGATTGATGGAAAAATGGAATATCCGATTCTGTTTGTCCCTCAATTATTTCCAATAATCGAGAATCCTGCCGAAATTGACCGGCGAAGATTGCGAGGGTACCCGAAACAGAACACTGAACACTTTTTTCTCGCGTTCGTCGTGTAACATCGACGATTTTTTAATGTGAAATATGAATATATTCGTTTTTTTCAAGAAAACGGTTAATCCGAGACTTGCAGATCCTTCGGGACTTTTGTTCTTCGTGACGAGTGCTACAGAATGCAATTTAAACAAAAATGTTTGACCTTGAGAAAAGTAAGGCCTCCATAATTTTAAAACACCCTGTACATGCATGCATAGTACTTGAGCGCGCAGAAAGGTCGAAAACGCCGACAGCAGGACAGGAAGGGTGGATCCTCGGAAACACGGGCGCAGAAATTAAAAACGTGTAGGATCGCGTCGATAAAATTCCCGGCGGAGGATCGATTGGAATTCGATTCATCGTGCACCGGTCCTTGCGCGGTCGCGTCATTCCCGGTGCATATTTCTTCGGATGCACCGCGCCGTCGAGGATGCAAGAGAGAGAGAAGGGGAGAGCTGGGTCTGTGGTGCACATTGCATCGCGCGCGGTGCATACAATCGATTATACCACGGGGGTGAGTTTACGAAATTTGTAGGCGTCTGGCAGGGTCGAAAATTTAGGTCGATTTCGAGAGTCTCGACTCGACGCAAAAACGTCTAAATCGTGTGACCTCTCCGTCGTTCGAAAGGTTAATCGGCTACACGGTTATTACCCAGACACCACCTTTCCTCTCCCTCCCTCCCTCTCTCTTTCTCCACCGTTGCATGTTGCACAGTTCTCCCTGGAGGGCGACAAGTGCATTCCGGAAACGCTTATCGTTTTAATGGCCGACCGTCGCCGCGATTTCCTGGATCAGAGATCCGGCGAGAACCGTGGGCTTCGGTTTTACTATCAGACTGCGGATCTTCGCACGAAATCACCGTTCCCCGAGGTAATTGGACTCCGGGAGTCTAATTAAAACGCTGTGGCCACTCTTACAGATTCGTCAATGTGTCCACGCCTGGCGGTTAGGTCAATCCCTAAATCAGCTGTCCGATTTCTGGGTCATTGCTTTCACAGCGTGGAGAAGAACGAGGTGGAGCGTTGCGCAGTTTTTCGATCCAATTTTTATTTTATTTTATTTTTTGGTTATTTAACCCTTGTGCAGTCAAGGAAAATGTATAGATTATTTAAATCCTTTTATATTTCATATATTTGCACAAATACTCATGGTAAGCATAAATTAATGATATCAATTGAGAGGACATTGTCATTGAGAGGACACTTTGATTTGGAAACGGTGAAATCTATGAAGGAATGGTCTAACACAAATTTGTCCATTGCCAAGGTAATAAACAGAAAACTCTTTTTGCTAAAATGTAGAACATATAATTTAATTCCAAATTTCAGATATCATTAATTTATGCTTAAAGCCATTTACGATCTATATTATTTAATATTTACTCATGGTAAGACTATAAATGAATACATATATTAGCGAGTAAAGAATGGACATTCAGTGGAATTTTGTAATATTTTTAGAGAAACATTAACACACACACACACACAAACTGTTGAATAGAAATATAGTAAATGGGTATCCATGGGCAAAATATATATGTACATTATTAGAAACCTTTTGTGTTTAACATGTTTGCACGAATTCTCATTATAAAGACTGTACATTAACATATTAGTGAGTAGAGAATGGACGTTCAGAAGAATTTTGAATATTTTTTAGAGAAACATTAAGAAATACAGTAAATCCTGGTTGAATACACAAGGGTTAATTTTGTGCTGTAGCATCGAGTCACACTAGTGATGAAGAAATACATGTATAATTACAGCACTGTACTTGACAGTATCGCCAGATCAGGGGTTCGAGGGGAGTACAATTATCCCCTCTCTTCTTACCGGGTCAGTGACGACGAAGACGCAACGCGAATTGGGTGCGCGCATCACGTCACGTGACCGATCGTGGAAGGGGAAGGGTAGAGTAGGAGGGAAGTCTTAATCTGGCGACACTGGCTTCATCTTACCCATTCGTTTATTTGTTATTATAATTCACTCCGGGCTCGCTGGGGAATCGAAAGCGGCTTAGGTACCTCGAGAAAGTGATGCTGTAGCAAGTTTCCGGAGCGGACAGGTCGAAATTAGAGGATAAAGAGAGAGAGGGAGACGCTCACCGAACCTGGGAAACCAAGAAAACAGCCACCTTCGTGGCCGCTGATAACGACTGCAGAGGAGGACGCGATATTTCGCAATCTGTTGACCTTTTAGTCGAGCAGAACTTGGGATCAGGGGGAGGGGTTGATGGTGGAAAAAAGCAGCGGAGTCAGGGTCTTGGAAACTCTCCTTAAGTCCTCAACCGGATTTTCTTATTTAAGGGAATCGGTAGAGATACGAGTTAAGATCACCCGAGATATTTCACGAATTCGAAAGAAAATGTTATAAGATTATCTTTTCACATTCGGGATTCGAGTTACTTAATAGTATGTGCAAACTCTTCTGGATAGTATCAGCACCGGCCAACTCGGTGGCTGAAAGATGTAACAGGGAATGAGATTTTTCTTAGTTTAAAATATTGCTTTTCTTTTTCATTTTCATCATTTTTCTTTTTCGTTCACTTATTTATAACGCTTTTGTTTATAATTATTTCTTTATAAAAAGTGTATCAACATGTGCGCGAGATTTTTCTGGTTAGAATGAGTCCAAACACGACGCAAATCGGATCGCGTTTGCCCGTGTAATCCACGATTCAGCGGAGTTTCTGTTATCCGAACGGTCGGAGGATCCGACATGAATGTAGAGACGCGTGTCACGTCAAAGATAACGTAGCAGCATTTAGGATGGGTTTAGATGGTAGAGTGTGATCAGCAATGATGGCCGACGTCGGTGTGAGAAATCGCGATGAAAATCGTAAGCTCGGCGAAACCGGAAGTTGGCCGACGAACCCTCGGCCAGAGATCGGCTTTGCACGGTTCGCGTTCTCTGTTAGGGAAACAATTTTTCACGCGAGGAGAGCCGGGATTGGAGCCGGCTCTGCGGTTTTCCTGCGGGGGATAAGGGAGTGGGGGGGAAGGAAGCCGGCGAATCTGATATCACGAGATGAACGGAAGTCCGAAGGCGGGATGAAGATAAGGCCGGAGAATAACAGAGGGTAACCGCGAGGTGTCCCCGGTCGCCCTCGTGAATTATGCAAAATCAACGAGTCGGACCCGTGTCAGCGGGAAACAGTGCATCCCGAAACTCGGGCTGCTCTCTCTGCCTGCCCGACCATACCGGAAGAGAGAGATGCCCCGACGCGGAATCCTCATCCCCCGATTTAAATTCGCCTAAAAGTCGGCCACGGTTTGTACACATCTTCGCCAAAACCCTCGTCCACGCCACGAAACTTCGCCGACACATTTTTCCTCGTCCCGGACGGCTTCCAGCCGGTAGATAGCGTCTGCTGTCTTTAATTTCTCACGTTCTTCGATTTCTTGGCTCATCTGTTGTCCGAGTACGTTGAGCCAAAAAATGGTCCTTGCACAGGAATGAATAAGTAAATTATTATTTAGTAGTAAGACCTCGGCTGAAGATTAAGATTTCTTTACGATAGTGGTCGCATCATATCCGAAACATTTTTCTGATTGAAACGATTACCAACATGCCATAGTTGAGAGAATATACAGGGTGCGGTACCTAAAACAGGTCACTTGAATAACTCGCTTACTTTTGAAGATAGAAGGCCAAGGTCTGATCCTTTTTTTTTCTATCTTCAAAAGCAAGCGAGTTATTCAGGTGACCTGTTTTAGTTGCTGCACTCTGTATTTGCCTGTTCGATTCGTGAAGATGGAGGTTCCGCTTAATCGTGATTTACGTCGGAAATGTGTGACGAATAGGTTCATATAAGGTTAATAGAAAAATACAGTTAGTTAAGTGTAGAATCTATCGCGAGTAAACGTTCCAAGTGTTATAAACAAATTGAGGAGGAGAAAGAATCGACTTTGGAGAAAAACGACTCTAAATTCCTCCCTCTCGATCCGCAACGTTCTCCCGTGTGCCTCCCTTTTTTCCCGTCGCCGAGTCTTTACGAGGCGACCTCCGTTTAAGGAGATTAGGTTTACA
The DNA here is from genome assembly GCA_028455615.1 of Lasioglossum zephyrum. Classification (NCBI taxonomy): domain Eukaryota; kingdom Metazoa; phylum Arthropoda; class Insecta; order Hymenoptera; family Halictidae; genus Lasioglossum; species Lasioglossum zephyrum. The sequence goes on from CM052325.1 coordinate 10,474,355, forward strand.
CGGATCTTAGTTTTACTTGAATTTACGAAATCGCATCCCGCGGCCGGAGGAGGGGACTCGCGCGCGAGAGAGTTTTATGCGAGTTTAAAGCGGAAAGTTTAGTTAGGGGGGGGGGGGGCGTGGAGACGAACGGAGCGAACGAGAGGGTTGAGGAAGAGGACTGAGGGGACACGATTGTTTTCGCTACATTTGTTTCGCGAATGCAACGCCACGAAGAAAAAATACGGGTCTCGCACCAAGAAGATACGATCGTCCCTCCGTGTTTGCCTTTCAATGCACCGGCGGCTGCAAGGATAAACCCCTGATCCTCTTTGAGACCAGCACGAACTACCGAAACACAGTTTGTTGATTTCTCTTTGGTATGTTAATCCTCGTTACCGGCCGTTGTCGCGGATCCGCGACACTATTGCTCACCTGTATGGACGACACTGTTGAAATTAGAGAACTGAGAATTTTCTAATAGATGATTCGAAGCATTTCTTAATTCTTCAAACGGGATCGTGAATCAACAAATTACTAGAATTGACTGATTCACCAATTTTGAGAACCAACACCTCACTTCCACTAACTTAATCTTTTAATTAGGATTCTACATATGAATGAAATACATAGAAATGGATATATAATTATAATAAAATTCAAATATATTGAAATACAACAAATTAGCACTATCTACAAGATTTTCAACAGTTGTGTTGTTACCAGTTATCTTTTATACGTATAATTTACATACTTATTATAAGATTTGTTTTACTGTGATCTTTCTAGTTGTTTCCAAAAATTAAATTAAAACATGAAGATACAATGAGTTGAAATAAATTGAAATACAACTAATTACCACTATCCACAGGATTTTCAACAGTTGTGTTGTTACCAGTCATCCTTTATACGTGTAATCTACATACTTATTATAAGATTTGTCTTACTGTGATTTTTCTGTTCGTTTCCAAAAATTAAATTAAAACAGATGAAGATACAATGAGTTGAAATAAATTGAAATACAACAAATTACCACTATCCACAGGATTATCAACAGTTGTGTTGTTACCAGTCAACTTTTACACGTGTAATCTACATACTTATTATATGTATAAAACATGACAGGGACCATCACGTTTGTTGAAAATCCTGTGGACAGTGTGATTTTTTGTTATATTTTCATTTCTTTCAATTCATTTTATCTTCATCTATTTTAATTTAATGTTTGAAACGAACAGAAAGATAATAGGACAAATCTCACTCTCCGAGCGAAGAGAACTGCTAACGAATTTGTTAGAAAATTCGCCTAACCGCCGTCGGGCTGTGCAATAATTTACTACGTTTTAGAATGCAAATATGCAGCGCGAGAATGAGAGAACAAATAGTTGGGGTCCTCAATCCCGCTCGTTATCGTCGAGGAGCATCGCGTTTAAATGCAATTTTGCTTCTTACCTCTTTGCAAAAACAAAAAGGCGCGCGCCGTTTATCCCCCGCAACATGTGCCTCCGGTCGAATAAACGAGAGAAAACCGGGGGTTGTTAGTGCATACACGCGGCTGAAAGGAAGCTGGCAAAACAGAGTTAACGTTCTTTTGTCCGACGAAGAAAACGCGGGAAACAGAGCCGACGCTCTTATTTGAATACACCGGGGTCTGTCCATTTTGTGATTAACGTCCTCGTTAATGCGACTCGCGACGATCTTTCCGATACGCGCAACCGACGGAAAAGACGCTGACGTATACTTGATTATCGAGCCACTCGAAAAAATATTTTCTTATCTTTTTATTAGCTGATTGATGCACTGGAATTAATCTGCAGTTGATTATGTAAACAATAACTCTATCGTTTGTTGAGAACAAACTAGTTCCTTGCGTAAAATTGCACACAAATGTTGTATTTAATTGCATCTTCTTTGAAACATATACCAATTTGTTTCATCTTATGCGCGATATTTTTCCGGTTATAATGATACCAAACACGATACAATTTGCATTCAGCGTGCTTGGTAAATCCACGATTTAGTAGAGCCTCTCTTATCGGAACTAACGGAACTCGGCCGTTAAAAATTTAAGTTTTAATTGCGTATAATTGGTAAAATACCGTTGGTATGTAGAATAACTGTACTAACAGTTGAGATGGAATTTTATTGTTCAGTTCGGGCACTCTATCGAAGAAAAATTTTCCTTCGAATCAATTTAACAGACATGACTTGGAGGCTGAATAAAATTACACGTATCGCAATAATAGCCGCGAATTCGAAATGAAAATGCATGAGGGGCGCACCGGTAACAACGGGCCGCCGCTCTCTATTGTCTCTCGTTAGAACATATAAATTCGTGAAGATCGCCGCGAGATTATAAATTTAAATAACGTTACACGACACGTAACTCTCGGCTGCTGCACCGGCTAATTATAACGTTCTCATTTTACTTCGTTAATTTCAATAGTCCTCGGCACGCGGAACAATTAATTTTCTGTCCGGCAGAAGGGGTGGAGAGAGGAGAACGGGGTGGCTGCAAAGGGGTGGAAAAATCCGATCGGAGAACCGAAGAAAGTAATTGCCACGGGGGTCTAAACTCGGCTAGATCCGCACCGGCGAAATTTACGGCCGGCGAATTTTCGCTCGAATTCGAAATCCACATTTAACGGCCATTATCTATCCTGTAGAATAAAGAGAAAAAAGGGATAAGGAGGTCCAGGGCCGGTTTAATCCCGAAGGATCACAAGCAGCATCTCTCGTTCGACCAGGGGAACGATAATAATTTCGTTAGGAGCCAGCGTTAAGGTATCTCTCTGTTGACCGCTTCATCCCCTTGTAACTACCCTCTCTCCACTGGTAATACTGTACAGTTCTCGTAAATGTTACCAAGACAATGTTCTTTTAATTTGGACAATATATTAAGTACGATTTTTAATGGATTTATTTAGTCGGAATGGCTGTTGAATTTTTGCTTCTTCATCCCCTTCTTACAATGCTATAAACAATTCTCTATTAAGTGACCAGGACAATGTTCTTTTAATCATTACAATACATTACTTACGATTTTTGATGGATTCATTTAATTCGGATTTGTTCTTCATCCCCAATTTCCATTTGAATTTTTGTTCTCCAACCCCTTGGAGACCTTGGTTGGACAGAAAATATATTTTCTTTATCCATGAAAATTAGCCTTCCAAAACAGTACATGTTTCTCTCAGACCTAAATTATAATAAACATGTTCCACTGTTCCCATTTAAATATATCATCCCACATACATACATATGTATAGATATTTTCGAATGTACATCTTTATTTCTATGTATCTGAAAATTTTCTGTTTGAACAACCCCAGCACGCTAAGCCAATCGTCTCTCGAGCGATTCGAGATCGTGGATCGTTGCGGATCAAGAGCGTAATTCGTATTTAACCGACGGAACGATAATAAGTCGCTGTTAGGTATTAAGGTATTTCCATGTTGGTCCCCTTTTTCCAGATAACACACGTACAAACACAGACACACGCGCACATATACATACCCTTTCGAACCTCTTTTTCCTCCTTTTTCCAACGTGTTCACCTTCCTCTCCTCTTCTCGAGATAACAAGGATACGGGCTTTCTTTCCCTCTTTCATCCCCAACCCCCTGCGCGCTCTTTTTCGCCTTTTTTCGCTCCCTTGCCAAAACAAATGTTACCAGATAACCATCTCCTTCTTCCTCTTTTTCCACGGTGATCCCCTTCTTCGTGCTGCCTCGCACGAGATCCTCATCTCTCCCCTTCTCTCTCTCTTTCTCTCTCTCTCACTCTATTCTCTTCGGCTAATTCCACCCTCGAAATCCTTCGCAGGTCAATGACCTTCCGGTAGCCGGCTTCGAATAGAACTCGAAGCTCTTATTTGATCTTCTCCTTCTCTTTCTACTGTTTTTTCCCTCCTCCCTCTGTCTCTTCGATTCTCTCTTCCTCTCTCCTATCCAACCCTCTCCCTTCTTCGTTAATGGACGAGTTTGTAGTAATGGCTGGATTACGGGTTTTCTTTATGTTTTCCCCTTTTTTCCACCCACACTTCTTTCTCTCCCGTTTGTCCGGTCAGCTTTTAGCTTCCGCGGCGGTGAGCAAGGTTACCCGTGAGCGGGAACAACAGATCAGCATTAGGTCAAATACTTGTGTCTCTCGGGCTACGGCTCCTTGAACGATGGAGATCCGCGGTCGAGAAAATCCCGAGACCGGATTCAACCCCGGTAACCGAAAATATTCGGACTCGGAGTGCTGCATTCGGAGAGATTTCTGCGCGGATTGCTTGTGGAGTTACCAATTGTTTTTAATAAAGTCGGAGCGCAGTGCAGGGTTTTCTAGAGCAACGAATTTTTCACAAGTAGTCGCTGAACTTCGCAACCGTCCCCACAAGTCTCTTTCGTAACAATTATTCGAACGGCTATCGTGTCATTGAAAGTCTAGAGAATGTTTGAACAATTATTTGAACGATTACCGTGTCGTGGAAAATGCAAAAACAATTATTTCAAAGATTTCTAATCAGTACACTATTAAATACATTTCCCACTATCGTAAATAATCAACATTAATTAAGTAAAACTTTCTCCACATACTTTCATGTATGAATAATTTAATGGTGTATCTTGTTTTTGTTAAAACAGGTTCGATTTTATGATAATTATTCTTGTTAAGATCAACAATTATTTCGACCTTTCGTAATCCGATTTTCCATGTTCATATTTACTACACGCTGATCGAGTGTACAACTTCTTAGAAGTACTTTCACGAATACATCGGTGTGCTTAAACAAACATTCATGCGCATAAACAATTTGATCGTGTACATTTTAGTTGGAACAACTTTCCATTAAACGATTTGCACAAATTACGGAAGTTTCCCGGCAGGTACAGGCGTTTAGTAAGCCGTGGCGGATCTTCTTCGAAAAAGCACACCGTTGCGCGAAGTTACTAGCGAGTAAAAAGAATAAGATTAAAGAAAGAGAACTAACAAAAAAAAACAGGAGAAAGAGAGAAAAATAGAAAAAGAAACTACGCGAACACGATAGTCCGTGAATCGCAAAGAGTTTCCGAGTGGCACAACCGTTGCCTGTCTCTTCCTTCGCGCAAATAAAGTTTCTCGTAATGCATAAAACGCGCGGGCAAAAGTTTTTCTAATTGCATAAAAGCGAAAACTGAAACGGTGCAACGGGCTCGACCTGGTGGACGCAACCCCCTGCGTAACTTTGAATGAAACTTGATAAAAATAGTATAACCGTTATACCGCCCGACCGGGACTCTCGAGTGGCCTTGCTAACGAGAATAATTAATTTCCTTCGAAAAATCGAGTGTGCCTGTATTTTTAGTTATGCGAGCCAGTTTTCAGCTGATATTCTTTATAAATGTTCGTTCAGTTAAGGCCATCAGTCTTTTTTAAATGGCACGTTACGGTTTCCTTTCCATGGTGAGTACTAACTCGTTGAATTAAATTAAACGATCCACTCTGTTGATTTACATACCTCGAAATGTTTTTTTAAACGAATTCTTGCTTTTCTCTTTGATGCCGTTGTAGAGCGTGAAAAGACGAGTCCAACGAGTATAATGACCATACTGTTTCAATCATTCAATCTTGAGATATTTATGACTGAAAATTTTCTTTTAAATATATTTAACTCTTTCAGTCACGAATATCTCGAGATTTTTAGTAATCGAAACAGTATGGATATTTTACTCGTTGGATTCATTTTTTCACGCTCTACAAGAATATCGAACCAAATATACAGGGCGTCAATTTTGCAACTACCAATAATCTGAAAATTTCATAAAAATTCTTCTCACCATTACATCGGTAGTAATAGAGTCAGTCCAATTTAAATTCTACACCCTAGTTCTGAGAACATACTTCTTTTCTCACGAGGAAATTTTCTTTTGCATATCGTGTTTCCATCACGTTCCAGTGGGAGCAACCGTACAACCCAGTTCAGGAAAGCTCGATTTATTCTTGGTCGCGTGTCCCTTTGATTAAATCTTCGCAGTTTTTCTGAGAAACCGGAAGGAACGAGTCGACCGCCATCTTTCTCGCAGTTTCTTTTCCACGCGATTTGCTCGGGCCTGGTCTTTGTTTTCGCGATGGTTCCACCGAATTTCGATCGAAAGTGGCCCGGCCATTTCCCCCGGAGAAGAAAGTTTGTTGCCGAAGAAAGGTCAGGGTGAAAGTTCTCCGCCGGGCTCACTCAATTTCTTTCGGGCTTCTCCCTCGACGAATTTTTCTACTCGGCTTTTTTCCTCATTGTTTCCCACCGCCCCTCTTCCCTTATAGTTCGCTGAAAGTTTCGCCTCCACTTCATCAATCAATCGGGGATTGCATTTTCGAGGAAGCCGTGCGGGGAGGCGTGCGAACCCCGGCGCGCCGCGGCGGGAATTTCAAACGTGGTTATGGCCGATTCGCCTGAATCATGGCTTTTGCTACTTTGATGCATCGCTTTATTATGAACGGACTGCCGAGGGTTTATGGAAATTTGCAATTTTCTTGGGAAAGAGAGGAAAGTTCGTGGAAAGTTTCCTTTTTCGTTCTCTAATGTTTTCATGGACATGATAAAATAAAAGTCAGACGGGAAGCTGTTCAGTTGAGATTTATTACATCAGTAATGTTGAGATTTAGGTTGTGAAACAAACTGTGATATTTATTTATTCATCGATGGTTTCAATGAATCACACATTCAGTGTTATTGCTATTTAATCTTCTATATTTTCTGCGAGACGTTTATACTGTTAATACGACCATTCTTCTGTGACTAATTTTTATAATAATCATTCCGTTTTGTCTGTTTCAGGTAAGTGTTCGTTTGCTATCGAAATATCACGCCGATCAATGCAAAGGTATATTTCAATTAATTTCTCTTTTCGGTTTTGATCGCTTTTGCGGTTCGCATTATCCGACTGTAATTAACATTCGGATGATAACAACAATCAACGTAATAACAATAATCAACGTAATAACAATAAGCCGCAAACGATGTCATTCCCATTTTGCGAAATCTAATTAAATCAAAGGAGCAATTGTAATGAATTTATTCACGAAGTTTGCTACCGAATAACCATTTATCGTGTTACTAGGAAATAAAGTTTCAACGATAATTAACGTAACCATAAAAAGAATATACTAAAAATTACTCGACTTTGTAACCCATCCTAAACATTACAAAACCAAGGGCTCCGGCGTTTCTTACATTTATTTATAAGCTATATCGGCTTGATCAGGGAACTACTTTTCTTCGGTTTAATTGCTTTTATGCAGATCCTAAAACGCTCCTCGCGATAGTCCGTTTGACTCTCGTTCTTCCGCGGCGGAAGTCCTGTTGTTTGGCGATGTTTTTCTTTAATTTTCTCCGTAAAAGATAGATGGATTCCCGGCGTTTTCTAATATAGATTTCTCGCTCGAAAAGCGACAGCTCCGTTCTCCGTGTTCCCTCTCAGCTTTCTTTAATTACCGGATTTTACGAATCCCCTTTCTGTCTATCTCTTTGTCTTTTTCTCCCATTTCCTTTTTCCTCTGTTGCTCGATAAGGGCCAAGACTGATGAGCCGGCCGCCATTGCTGCAGATATGCGCCATATTAACCGTTCTACTCTGTAAACGCTATTATACCGAGAACGTGTCCCGCAATCAATCATTATACACTGATTCCACTTTTACAGTCTTTTTCGCTTCCGACCCATCGATAATATCCCCCCTCCCCCGCGCGATCTGATAACGACGAACTTACTCTTCTTTCGAATTCAATTAGCTCGCAATATTATTTCGCCATTTTATTCTCTCAGACAATGGCGGATCTAATGGTAAGCGGACTAAGCAGCCGCGTGGGGCCCCGGGATATCATAGGGCCCCGAATTTCAAAGAAATTTATTTAATGTGTAACGGTATGAAATTTTTCATTAGTTTTCTTTTTTTGTTAATAAGTTTAGGAGAGTTTTATTGCAACTTCCATTTCTAGCTTGAGTTCGAGGGCCCCAGAATTTTTACCGCTTGGGGCCTCCACTTGACTCGAGCCGCCACTGCTCTCAGACCTTTCATTCATTCCTTCATGTTTTTATTCGAGTTTTATATTTTATCCATTCAATGCTGTATTATTTTGCCACTTTATTTACTCGACTGTTATTCGTTTCTTCACGTTTTCATTCAATTGAAATAATGTTAATGGTGGGATGAAATTCTACATAAAGATAAAGACTCAGATAAATTTTAACTTGAACCCTTTCAGTTCGATTTCAAAGAAAAATTGTATATTTAAATTAAATAATTAATATTAATTAAATAAATAATTAATACACATCAAAGTGGTTCGAAGCATTAAATACATAAATGTGTAATTCACTTACACGTCTCATACAATTTTTATTCATATCAATTTCCAAGCGCGATGTGGACATTGTATGTATAAAGTATTGGAAAAACTGAACTTTTTTAAACACTGTATATCATGTGCCTATGTGTACGTTCTATACACTGTATATCAACTGATTGATTACTATAAAAGTTGAATTAAATATCCTATTATTGGCAGTGAGGCAATGAGAATATCGATAATTAAAAAGTCCGCTGAATCAGATTTCGTTTTAGTTTCATTGAATCGTATCAATACTCTGCGAATGCGAAATCATGGCCGACCTCTTTATAATCGCGTTATCAGCCCCGAAACAGGGACCATATCGAGGGGAGTGACTGTATCGACGTCGCTGACGAGTCGAACTAATTGAAATGCAATTTAATAAAGAGTTTAATATTTTCCTCATTACGGATTCATCGTTACGCGCGCGATCGTTTATGCAAATTCTCAGCGTCGGACATGAATCTGCAAAAATTACATTTCATTACTAGCTTTATCATTCTGCTATACAATTTCATTTTTTTTCTTTTGGAAAGTCTCAATGTCAACGGATCAAAGTATGAAATCTATTAGTTCCGAACGCAAAAAGGTATTGACTTGACAATTTGCTTACAAAATCACTAATCAAGCTTTTTAACAATATACAGTTGGACCTATTTTCTTAATTTTTCACTTATAGATTTTTAACGTTTCTCCCATTTTTTTTTATTTATTAAGCATTTCAGATCTCAACTGAGATCTATTTCTGCTGCACAAAGGTAAATCACAGTAAATAGACTGTATATAATAATTTATATATAGTATATAATAATTAATTTAATACATAGACTGTATTAAAATATAGTATTAATAATTAATTTATATATAGTATATAATAATTAATTTAATACATAGACTGTATTAAATCAAATTAAATTCGTAGTTTAAAATTTTAGGAGGAAATTAAAAAGTAGCAAAACAAGTTTTAACGTTCAGTCCAATTTTTATTTCGTTTTGAGCTTCGTTATTTCGTTTAAGCTTGCAAATGAAAATCTTGATGGAAATTCTATCTCTAGAATTATTATTTCTTATTTCGGAAATGTTATCACTTGAACACAACGATCGCTTTATTTCTTCTGATTCAGGTCTCTGATGTAGATATCGCAGGCATAAATATCAAAGTATACTACATTATTTATTTTACTGCGATTCGCGCATTAATGGCCGTCGGGCACGCATAAATCGTTAATAAAGGTAGTTCGACGTGACTTTTAACGAGGATGTTGCAAACTGTATAAGAGGATCAGTCAAATATTAACCTAACTTTTATACAGGGTGTCCCAAAATTCGTGTAGTTCCCGGAA
>CM052325.1:10484126-10494718 GCA_028455615.1 Lasioglossum zephyrum
TATCTAAAATGATCGAACCGGCGCGTCGATATCATAATTCATTGTTAACATTGGCGATCGAAAATACAGGAACAACATTTATAAACCTGGATAGTTCATCCGAACATGAAACTGAATGGGTCGTCCGAACATGAACTTGGACGGTTCATCTGAACATGAACCTGGACGGTTCATCTGAACATGAACCTGGACGGTTCATCTGAACATGAAGCTGAATGGGTCATCCAAACATGAAGTTAGATGGGTCGTCCGAACATGAAGTTGGATGGTTCGTCCGAACATGAAGTTGAAAGGTTCATCCGAAGTTGAACGTAGATTCTTCAGGATTAATCTGAAAAGTAGCTACATGATTCAGGACTTACTCAGGATGTACCCAGAATGAACTTAGGATGAACCCAGGTGGTTTAGGAAGAACCTAGATGGTTTAGGAAGAATCCAGTCTGTTCAGGATGACAAACAACGATGAAACTATTCGGGATGCACATAACTGAGACATAGATGGTTTATGATGAACTTAGATGGTTCAGGTTAAAAACCTAACCCAGACCTAGATGGTTTAGGATGAACCTGGATAGTTCAGGATGAATCAACATCGAACATAGACGGTTCACGATAAAATTAGATTGTTGAAGATGATCATAACCCAGACGTAGATTGTTCTTAGATAAACTTAGATGGTTCAGGATGATCGTAGATGTTTGAGGATGATCATAGATGATTGAAGATGATCGTAATTGGCTCAGGATGATCGTAGATGGTTCAATATGATCGTAATTGGTTCAGGATGATCGTAGATTGTTCAGGATGAACGTAGATAATTCAGGATGATCGTAGATGGTTCGGGCTGATCGTAGATGGTCCAGGATAAGCGTAGATAGTTCAGGATGATCGTAATTAGTTCAGGATGATCCAAGATGGCCCAGGATGATCGTAATTGGTTCAGGATGATCCAAGATGGCCCAGGATGATCGTAATTGGTTCAGGATGATCGTAGATGGTTCGGGATGATCTTAGATGATCCAGGATAAGCATAGATAGTTCAGGATGATCGTAGATGACCCAGGATGATCGTAGATGGTTCAGGATGATCCTAATTGGCTCAGGATGATCGTAATTGGTTCAGGATGATCGTAATTGGTTCAGGTTGGTCGTAATTGGTTCAGGATGATCGTAATTGGTTCAGAATGGTCGTAATTGGTTCAGGATGATCGTAATTGGTATAGGATGATCGTAATTGGTTCAGGATGATCGTAATTGGTTCAGGATGATCGTAATTGGTTCGGGATGATCGTAGATGGCCCAGGATGATCATGGATAGTGCATGATGAGCGTAGGTGGTGCATGATGTACCCAGAGACTCTTCAGGAAGATTTCAGGAACAGTTTCCAAGGACCGTTGGCCGCGATTTCTCGTTTTCCTCGGTCGGAAATCTGTATAGTATTTCCGTCGACGGAGTCCGCTCGCATTAATCAGCAGGCGAAGGCAGACACGCACGGTTGGCAGTGACGTGACTGGTCATAAATCGTCGATTCGAGAGCAAACGCGATTACACGGCGACGATTATCGGGAGATTCCCCGACATCGACGCGCTCCTCAGGCCGCATCCATCGCCCGCCGCGATCCTATAAATGCATAAATCCTGCTAATACCCCACATCCGCACCCCCAGACGCACACGCTGACGAAGGAGAAATCCTGGAGGCCCTGGCCGAAATATATCGCCGGGATCGGCGGGCCGAACGAGAATATTATTCCCGCGAACGGGTTTCTCGCGGCGCTTCCGATTCGGCTTCCTGGGAACCGACCGCCATTTTCTTTTCTGCTGAGCACCTCGAAAATGGTAGGATACTTCACCGAGTATATCTTCGAACTCTCAATTGGCAGAGAATGTGGATATTTCAGAGTTCGGATAGTAGAGGTTGGGTGATAACGCGTATCACACACGTAAATACAATCCGAATTGTGTCGTGTTTGGTATCGTTTTAAACAGGAAAGTTTAAGGAATATGATTGTCGAAGTCTTATTAAAACATAGTTATGAACAGAGATGTTATGGCACTGAATTAGTATTGTCTCACCGATACGTTCAGCTTACTCGCTATTCTTTGTCAGGTTTCACGCTAGTGATGAGAGAATAATCTACTGGGTAAGTTAAAAATGTTAACCAGGATGCATTTACCGAGCAAATGAACTATTTATAGCTAGATAATCCTCAGTAGAAGCTAGAATAGGCTTGAAAGAGGAAGCAAAGCACTAGACCTCATCTCGCGCAATCTGTCATGTAAATGGAAAATCCAGTGCACCAATTTATTAATCTGCATACTCTCCAAGGACTCTCAGGTTCCACGAATCCCGCGGAAGCTTATGGTTGATGTCTCCGGCGCGATACCGTAGGAGGAATTTCGGGATTGGTCGTTCGAGCGCTTCCTTTTCCCGATAAAGGACGTTTGCCTTTGAGCAATTGAAAATTGAAGGCGGAGCACCGAGAGCAGTCTGGCAAACGAGATTGCCTTGTTTGCAAATCTACGCCCTCGTTGACATTATTTTCCCTCGTCGAACAACATTTCCCAGCCGAGGCGACGGACAAATTGGGGATAATCAACGCAAACGCGCCGACAAAAGCGAAGGGAACTCCGAGACACCGGCCGACGTGAAAAATACTTTTTCCCGTCGTCCCGTCGAACCGGTTTTATTTCCGCGAGCCAGAAGACTCTGACGCGACCCATCCTCCCGCGATTTGGTCTTAAAATTCAGTTCCAACACGGTAAAACGAAGAAGGAAGCTCGAAAAGCTATCGTCAGGAGCGCGAGCGCGCGCGCGATGTAATATTGTTAGGTATGCAAATTAAACCATTCAAAGGCCCTTGATGAACTTCCGTGAGTTCTGGCCGAGCTTGGGAAAAAAAGGGAGCTGTCGACGAAGTTGAGGAAATGGGCTGCGGATGGGGAAAGGCGAAGTTCTCGCTCGATTTTCTACGGCCACCGCTACAGACGTTTTGCTCCGTTCAGGATTCGAAATTCCCGCGCCGAACACCTTCCGATAACATGGCGGCGTGGATCGCTACCGGTATTTTATGGGGTCCCATGGAAGTCACCGACACAACTTTCTCCAACACGGTTTTCACCTACAACATTTCACCGACTCCAGATTTCACCGACAACTACTTTCGCCGAAAACGCCATTAACCGACAACGATTTTAGATTAGTTGTCGGTCAAATCTGTTGTCGATAAACACCGTGTCCCATTTTATGACCATCAATCCTTCGCTGATACAGTACATATATGATACAGTTAACAAATCTAATATACAGTAAACTAAAAATGTGTCTTCTTACTACTGTAAATTATGTTGATTTTTATGAAAATGTTGTTTCAATTTTTTGTAATATCTTTCCCTTGAATAAAACAAAAAAACTGACCTTCCTTTAATTTTTTTCACCCCAATTAAAAAAATCATGTATCGTTAACTATATCGAGTCATACGAAACATTTTTTGATTTTTTGTTCACTGAAACGTCCGAATGGTTTGTCAATACTTTCTGATTAACATAGAATGGTTAATGTTTTCGGCGTAAGATTCGATCGTCTGTTACTTTATTCTAGTATAAAGCAACTTTGCAAATGACCAAGTCAAATACTCGAGGTTTCGATCTTCGTTTAAATCGTTTTCAAGATTAATTAGAATTGCGTCTGTAAAATATCATCTTCCCGATTAACACTTTTAATTTACCTGACCACTAGCGTAAAATGGTTCAAAGAATAGCGAATAAACAGAGGGGATACCGGTGAGACAATATCGATTCAGTCCCACAACTTCTCTGTTTATAATAATTTTTTAATGAAACTCTTTCAGAAACATGTTCTTTAAACTTTCCCGTTTAAAATGATACCGAACACGGTGCAATTCGGATTGTATTTACGCGTGTAATATGCGATATAGTACAAGCTCTACTATCCGAACTCTGAAATATTCATTTTTTCTACCAATTGTGAAAAATTGATTGAATTCCGACAAAATCATGGACAAGAAGATCATGAATTTTCCACCTTTGGCTGATTGCATTCGCTAGACTGTGAACACCCGACAAGCAGAAAAATTTCGCTACTTTCACCCTGACTGTTGCACCCGCAGGAAATATTAGGCATCACGGATTGCGTGCACGTTGCACGGGGTGCAACGGTGTTTCGCATGCACCGCTAATGTCCTGTGAACGGCCGCCGATGGATTATCTTGACCGTTGCAATAATTTCCGGAGCGCATGGCGTGGGCGACTCGAAGCTTAGGCTCGGCGGCGTTGTTTATTGTAAACCGACGAATATGCAGGATTTATTCTTTCATCGGCCGCGCGAGCCTACGGTGGATCAAAATTCCCATCGGACAGCTTAAACACGGATCCCGTTTCCAGAAATATTTTTTTTCCCCACGCGACTCCGGTAATCCACTTGTCGTGATCCGCCGCGATCAATTCCGATCTTTGTGTCGTCGTGTAATCAATTGTAATCAAATCTGATTCTGGTTCAACCGTGTACGCGGCGTGTTTCCCTTCTCTCTCTCGTTTTTTTTTCTCGCGGCGATTTAGAATTCGATTTATCTCGCAGATTTTTCGCTTTCGGTAACCGAACAGCAATTTTTGCCTGAAGCGATAAAAATTTGGTTGTAAAAAAGGAAATTAAAAGCTGACTTCGTTCGAAGCTCTCGTTCCAAATCGGCGCAACAGGTGACTGTTATTAAACGGTATAATTATGTATAATCGAATTATGTGGCAGAAATTGTTCCAAAAACTGGAGTAAATGTAATTCCGAAAGAGAGCTAGAGCGAAACATGACGTCGACGCTAAGAAATATTGTAAATATGTTTTTAGGAATTGTTTAAAATTACAGTCCGTATTTTCCATCGGAATTCGTTCGACGCTTCCCGCGCACGGTCGTATTTATTTGTAATTAACAAAAACGTCCAGGAATACGATTCGAACGGGTAGCTGTTTTCATTAAAAAAATATGAAAAGCCTCGTTTAAATTGATGGGAATTTCAATTTCCCGGTAATAAACATGAAATATTAAACAGAATGCGTAAAACTTCAGTTCCACCTTCTCTTTACATTATCGTAACAAGCATCCTTGAAGCAATCGCGCGAAACCGAAGGGTGGAAATAAACATTTCCCGTTGCAACAAAATTACTTTCATATTTTACGAATCCGAGTAGATATTTTTTGAAATTGTTCCATAGCCTCAAAGTGGATTAATGTATCGAACTCGGTTCCCTTTTACTTATTAAATCAGTCGCGGCAAATGGGGGTGTTTGTTTAGCGACACAATCGGCTAATGAATATTCTTATTCGCTGGTCGACGCCGATGTACAATTCGATTGCTTCCGATTACCGTAAAGTCCTGACTACTCGGCTAAACGCATTCAATATGCGGCTATTAGGTCTGACCATTGAACGTACTCGACTACTGCGAGAGCCGATTCACCGAGTCTGGCCGCAGCATCGGCACTAACTACTGTATCAATGGGAACGCTCGCCCGGCAACTATTTCTCTGATTGTATCGATTGTTATTTTAATAATACCGGGTTAACGAGCTCGTTGCTCGGGCTATACCTACCTCTTGTCCGGCGATAGTCTGACCGTGGCTGAATGATCTTGCAAGTCCCAATTATAATCATTTGATTCCTCCAAGATACCTTGAAACAGTGTTGCAAATATCGTTGACCAACAACTGATTTTTCAATTCTCCATCACTTTTCTATCATTTTGTTATAGTCCTCCAAGATTTTCGTACGTTTCTGCATTGTGCACCGCCTACTTTACATATCTCCTCCCATTTTCACTCCTTAGATCCGCCCATCTACATAACTCCTCCCACCAGGTCTTCTTCTTTTATTTTCTTTTCATATCTTCACTCATTAATTTTCTTTGTATCTTCCCATCGACCCGCCCACCTCCTATTTGACACCCGTGACAATTTCTAAGCAAGAGTTCTTCCACTTTCTTTAACTATTTATTTTGTCGATCTAGTGTTTTCCCACCGATCCGCCCCATTGGCCCCACCCAATTATCTCCCACAACTCCCTATCCCCGCCCATCAATTCCCCCACACTCTTACAATCTCATTCATCAATCTCCTCGCACTAATTTCCCCATATCTACATCTCTTCCCTCACAGCATTCATTCCTCCCACAAGACCCACCCAAAAGCAATAATCCCGCCCACTCCACTCGCTCCTCTCCCTATCGCGACCGTGTCAACGTTCAATCTACCCTACTAAAAATTATCAAAGCCCACGTCACTCACCAGGAGACTCTCAAAGCTAATCTAAACCACACGAGCACACCAGGAAATAAACATACAGCTATCATATTTTCCTCGGGATGATGAGCGAGAGTCCGCACAAACGGCTCGCGCGCCACTTCTGTTGGCCCTAGCTCTCAGACCGCAAAATTCAGCAGCTCGGTGTTTGTAGGATTTGTCCGACTCGAGATTAGAGAAATGGCAGAAAGGGAAAGCGGGACTGGGCGGTGCCGGGCGGGGCCGGGGCGCGGGGAGGCGGGCGATGGGTGGTGGGCAGGGATAGTGGCCACTCTCGCGCGCACGGTCCGCAACTGAAAACGGTTTAACGCGATCTCGTGCAAATTTGTATACGGGCAAGTTTATATGGTACCCGAGTCGCGCGTTACTTCCGCCCACCCCAACGTACCAACCCCTCTCCCCCTGCCCTACCCACACCGCCCACTTTGGTCACCGACGCTCCTTTCTCTCCTCTTCGCTCGTCGATTTCCTCTCCGCCCCCTTTCGTCGGGTCAATATTGCTCTCAGGTGGACGTGCAAACAGCATCGTGCGTAGAACGCGTTTCTGCACGTACTGGGTGTACCACTACTGTCACCACAGTTTCCCAGACGACGTCCGACGAGAACACGTTCCGAAGAAAGGTTAACATGTCGCCAATTGGCTACGAATTGGAGCGAATAAATTTTTCTTTTTCATGGTAGAGTTCATCTCTTTTTTAAATGGTAATAACACTTGAGTGACAATTATCACTAGACTGCGGATCTTTATGCAACATAAAAATATTCTGCGTCGATTGTGGGAAGCAGTAGTTAAATAAAAATTCATTTTATTCTCTAATAGTCTTTTCACGTTGATTTCAGATTTTTTATATTTTGCACTGTTTTATATGTCACCTGGTTAATTTCTTGATTAATGCATGAAGATTCGCAGTCGAATTATTACAAAGAAGTGTAACTAATTTTTTGATGTACACAATATGGTTGTCTTGACTTTTCTAATGATCTACTGCCATTGTGCGAACTATATTGTATCTATATCTCAACTGTTCTATTAAATGGCGCTATTAGCATAATTTAAGTGGCACCTATTATTCCCTGTACAGGTATAATTAATGCGCTGCTATATTAATTAGCGGCAGGAAAATGGACCGAAATGTACCGGGTACGTTTCGGCGACTCTTAACCGGTACACCCGGTATAAACGGCAGACGCACACTCGTGTTTGTTAGCAACATAGCTACACGTATGTCACGCGACCCGAATAGTTCATATACTGTTTCGCCAGGGATTATTAGATTTTTCGAAGCTCCATGGTCTTTTCGATCGGGATTCCCAGGCAACCAGCACGTTTTTGACGCGGTAAGGTCCGCCGGTCGGTTTACAATTTTCCAACGGCGTTTTCGAAAATGTTTGATCGTGTTTCGAGAGAGGAATCAACGGATTAATGATCTGTTCGAACGTGGATTGTTGTTTCTATGAAGAATTTTTCACAGTTTTGCCTAGATTTAATCTGCTTTCACGGGATTCCAACGATTTACTCTGTCGAATGTGTGTCGAAAATCAGTCTCAAATGTTTTCGCAATTATCGAATTTTTCGATAGTCAGTTATCAAGCGAATGTACTTGTTAACATACTCCCGACTCTGTTCCGATTGAAACGATACCAAACATGACACAATTTCGTTTCAAACCTCTACTATCCGAACTAGTACATCGATCACATAATTCGGATAAGAACAGTTGATTAACCGAACTGTATGTAGGGACAAGTTATCTCCGACGATTCGATATTAGTTACTTATTGATTTATTTTGCGTTCTCCATATTTTATAATTTGCGTTATTCATTATTCTGGTTCGACGTATTGAATAAAAAAGACGTGTTTGATCTCAGACGGAGATTTAAATGAGGCAATTTAATTAATTGTATTCAAGATAATTGGAATTAAACGTTAAACTATTGTGTTTACGGACGTGTTATTTCTAGTTACTACTTAATTCCTACATATATAAAGCACGTACACTCGAGCAAAAAAAGAGTACAGTTGAGATCAGTTCGGATGGTAGGAGGTTCAACTAAATCGTGGATTAAACGGGCAAACAAGCTTCGAACTATATCGTGTTTGTACTTGTTTTAATCAGGAATGTATCGTGAATATGTTGGTGAAAAGTTCATTATGAAATAATGAAAAAGAAGAAATTTTTCTCGACAGTCCAAGACTGTGCTGAAATATGTTTTAAAAATCAAACGCTGAAGTGGCAAATAAAATCCTAACGATGCCTGCAACAAATCACCGATTCCCTCGGCAAATTGGACGCCGTCTGTCCACTTTCAATCAGTATGACACGGAGGGACCATCGCATTAGGCAATCGGCAGAGGATCGGCGCGTTACAACGGAACGACATCAGCAAAACCAATAGCGATCTCCGCGGCGGTCGTTGCGCGAATCCCGTCACGTGCCGGGAAATATAAAACAAGGACGGTACAACCGAGAAAGGTAAAAAAGGGGTAGGAATACTGTCGATATAAAAACGAATTACGATCAACCTTATTTCTACCGGCATCCTTACCCGAGAAAAAGATAAAGGCGCGCTCGAATAAAGAGTAGTCTGGGGGCCAAGATATCTGCATGAAAGAGGGAGAGAGAAAGAGGGTGGAGGAGTTTTCCCGGCCTCAGGTGCATCGTACGTCGCCTCGAATAGCTTCTGTAGGCCTCCGTGTTCCCGGTGTTGCGACCAATATCCACCGACCTGGCCGTTTTCCCTTCTCGATTGAGTCAGGCTGGGACGCGTTATCGTAAAATTAGTATCGCCACGAGGCTCCTCGAGAAAATTTCAATTCCCTGCATCCACCCCGGAAGATCAGACGACTGTCTGTGGGGTGTCCTCCGTTGCTGCTGTTAGACGGCACGCATAGAAATAGCAGACTTTAACCTACTTGCCCTCTGTTTAGCGATTTAAGCGACGTTTGTCTGCGAAACACGCCACAGGGGAAAGGCGAGAGGAACTCGAACACACGGTATATTCATTGGCGGCAGTCTCCCGATTAAAATGATACCAAACACGAAGCAATTCGGAAATTATTTACTCGTTTAATCCACGATAAACTGGTGCCTCTGCTATCCGAACTCGCCAGAGAAACCTGGCCAGGAGAAAGAACAAAACGGTAGTTTATTTAGTGTCGCATTATATAGATCGTCTTAGATTAAACTGTTCGAATAATCGAGAATCTGCTTAACGAATTTCTTGACGAGTCTATGGTACATGTCAAATTACTTTATAACAGAACCATCAATAGCAACAGCAATTTTCATTGTGAGCTAACAAGTCACCCTCAATAACCTCATCGTTTCATTTAAGACAGTAATGTAACAGAAAATTTCTATTATTCTTTTGGTACAGCACGATTATTAAAAACCTTATTGAAAGGCTTAGGTAAAATGTTAATTGTGAATTAAACAAACAGCGTCGTGTTTGGTCTCATTTTAATCGGGAAGATGGGGCGAATAATACACGAATGTTTACAACGACATTTAGTTGAATTAAATTACAAACTAAAATATGTTTATATGATTCGTAATGGTTGGAAAAATAATAAAACCAATGGTGGTGTTTTCCAAAGATATTCTTGTAGAAGGAACAATAATATAAAGGCGGAAAACACGGATGTAAAAGTTTTCCGGGAGGTCGAGAGAAAATTTCTTGGCCAGCCGTTACACCCGCAGAAACGCGTTACGGAGGCAGTTATGTCGTGTACAGGGTTGCGAATTACCGCAGCCGGCAATGTAATCCATTAACGCTATTGGCCATTGAGAGGACCGGCTCCCGCGAATTATCAAATTACGTCGCATTCGATGCAATAACGTTATTACTCTCTCCGCAGATGTATAATATTTCGCGCGCCATTATCATCGCACTGGCTCGGATAGATCGGAATCGCGATCGAACCGGTCCGATTGTTTCGCGATAATGGGGAGTAATCCACGAGAAATCGCTTAGGGGAGCTCTGGTCACGAGAACTCCGAATCGCGAAATTTCATCCTGAACGCGATTATCAGCGGGAATTCAATATTTCTACAATTTTCTACTCGAGTGGAATTCTGAAAAAATATACAGGGAGGTCCGTTTAAACAAGAACACCTAAATATCTCTTCAGGTTATCGTGATGCAAAAAATATATGTTACGTAATGTGCGTGGTGTCAATGAATCAAATATCTGGTTAGAATATTTTTTTGGAAAGGTCATTTTTTTCGGAGATACAGGGTGTCCCAAAATTCGTGTAGTTCCCGGAAATGGGAGGTTC
>CM052325.1:10495218-10564595 GCA_028455615.1 Lasioglossum zephyrum
TTTTCATTCATTAATAAGCCCCCTTTCATTTCCCATCAGTTTTAACTCCCTAAAGTAATAATTTATACTTCTAAATTGTGAATGTTTTCTCGAAAATCCGTTTCAATGGCTCCGATCGGAAACATATTGCCACGGGTTGTAGTAAAATCCTGCTATTAAACCCCGGCCTGCTTCAACAACTTTGTTATAACACGCCCGTAACACGTACATAGTTGTTTATTATAATCAGACTGCGAGTGTTCATGCTATTTTCAAATTTTGTAGATATACTTCAAGACAGCTGGACCTAATCTTACTTTCATCTTCAGCATTCTTCGAACATTTTTATAAGCCACACATGCATGAAGAGCCGCAGTCATAATTGATTCAGAGCAGTCGACCCAGTTCTAATATTAATTATCCCAGCCGAAAAGTTTTAATTGCAGGCTTTGCGGCATCGCTTCAGCCCGCGCAGCGCCGTCATCTATCATCCTCGAGATCATCATCATCATCGTTCAGCGAGGAGCCAACAGGATCTCGCGAAAATGGTATGGCGAAAATAGAGGCTTCTGGTGTACGCGATGTGTTACGTGTACGTGTTCGCTTTCTTCGAGAAGAAAAAAGAAGAAGTGGAGCAGCAGACGAGCTCGAAGATGGCGGGTCTAATCTGGCTGAGCAGAGCCTCGGGACACGTCCAGCCGCAAACATAACCGGACCGTTTAGATTCCCAGGATGAGATTAGCTAATCGGCAGCGTAATGATTCGACCGTAGATTACGCCTGCGGTTCACTCTATTAATATTCTTGCAACAGTTCTGCGGCCACACAAGATTCCCATGTACCACTTGGCAGACGCCATTTCCGGTTTAGTTTCCCAGTTAAACAAACACACAAACAGACAGACAAGACAGCGACGTAATAAAAATCGTGGTAAAATAGCTTCAATCTTCTTCACGCAGAACTGTGATTTCTCGCGAAGGTTATAGGAAACAGTGGCGATAACGCGTATGAACATTTTAAAGAACTAACGAAATAACGATAAAATAATTAGTAGGCTGCGGATCTTTATGCAAAATAAAAATTTTTTACTCCGATTGCAAGAAATAGAAACTATGATGATTCTTAACAGAGAAGAATTTAAATATTGACATGTTCGATTTTTATATACTCAATTAAATAATAATTAGCCATCGTTGACGAATTAGCGGTTACGACGCCCCGTACAAAAAGACAAATTGTCGTCCCTATATATTCTTTAAATAAAGGTACGTATCTTTTATTTTCAATAAAAATCAAATCATTTTATTGAAATTTTAATAAAAGCGTATATTTAGCTTTTAAACATAAGCAATATAGATACTGTTGGCACTGTAAATTTTTACCGAACGAAAAAATCGATGTGTGAAATTTTCTATTAATTCGGTATTTAACACATCAATATTTTTCTCACAATTACAGCCAAAATGGCGCCCCTAAAGTTTGGTGTCCCAAGCAAATGTCCCTCCTAGAGCGGGCCCTGTTGCGATTTTCCAACTGAATATTTCCGAACGATTTCAGATGGACCGGCAGCGCGAAAGGAGAGTGGAGACGCCAACCGGGTTGCCATCGTCTTCGCAACTTTGTAGCCGCGTGTTTTCACGTTTCGTCATAACGTTTCGACGGCGGAGGAGCGGTTATATTGTTGTCTTTCGCAATCGGCTCGAGGGGGGCAGCTTCATAAATTCGCTTAATAACCGTATCCCACGAAACGAGCAGTTAATTCCCTTAGAAATGTTCCCGTTTAAAACAGACGCCTCCTCCTCCTCCTCTTCTGCTCCGCTTCGGCTCATCAATTATGAAACCGCCATTACGAATTACCAAACGAGCAAACACTATCATTTCCCCGCGACGTTATCCAGGTGTAAACGGCTGTCAATTTACGGGAGCGGCTTTAAGGTGCGACCTGTGTATCAACTGTTAGCTGAACTCTCGTGTCAAGAGTCATTTAAATTCCAACGTTAATCTTCGGTGATTAGATACAATGTTTTTATTGATATGTAATAAGTAGACTGCGGATCTTCTTCTTCTTCTTCTTCTTCTTCTTCTTCTTCTTCTTCTTCTTCTTCTTCTTCTTCTTCTTCTTCTTCTTCTTCTTCTTCTTCTTCTTCTTCTTCTTCTTCTTCTTCTTCTTCTTCTTCTTCTTCTTCTTCTTCTTCTTCTTCTTCTTCTTCTTCTTCTTCTTCTTCTTCTTCTTCTTCTTCTTCTTCTTCTTCTTCTTCTTCTTCTTCTTCTTCTTCTTCTTCTATCTTCTATATAAATAAAAATCAAATGCTGTTCGTTGGTAAGCGCATCACTTGAGAACGGCTGGACCGACTTGGCTAATTTTTTTTAAATGTTTGTAATAGTTCGAATAAGGTGTTTAGGGAAAGAAAAATGGGAAAAGTTGCCCGGGAAAATGGAAAATTCGGGAAAAGAATGAAAGTTCTTTTTTCTATCGGATTTTTGTACGAATTCAAGACCATAACTCACTTTTTTTTGTTTTGTTCGTTATGGTCCTAGAAAAGTTTTCAGGAAAAACAATCGAGACAATTGCAAAGGAAAGTCGGATAATTCGGACAGACTGCAAAAATCATAATTTTCAAATTGAATATCCATGACCACAATCGTTAATAGATACAATGATCACTCAGAAATTCGTTGTTTTCTAATTTTTACGTTGTTTACACATTTCCAGTAGCTTTTTACAAATTCACAAAACAATCGCAAACAAATTTATTGATTTTTCGACAGGACAACGTCTGTCGGGTCAGCTAGTGCGAAATAAAAATATTCTGCGTTGATTGTGAGAAGCAGGAATAATAATGACTTTATTGCATGAAAAACAACATTAGAATATTCTCTACTGTTTTGTATTTCACCCAACCAATCTCTTCACAAATGCATAAAGATCCGCAGTCTAGTAATAAGACTTCTACAGAAGTGTAAAGTTATATTAATTGCCGGAGCTAGAGGATGACGCCGATGATCCAGAATCTAGAGGATTTAGTAACGATCCGCGCAACAATGTGGCTCGACAAAGTTCAATGTTACTTATAGAATCGGCTTTAACCCAGATCTAGTGATCTCTCTCGCAACCCTTGAAATCCTTCGTGGAGCGTTCCGAGAGCAAACGGGTGTGGTAATCGAAGAAAGGTTGAATGAATCAAGGATCTTGCGATCTATTAAAACTCGATCACACCTACATCGGTTCGGTTTCTTTCCATTGTACTCACCTGGTCAACGTAGTCATTGTCATTCCCATTATCATAGTGATGATTACCGTGGTTTTCGAAGCCACCGTTTCCACCATTTGACGAACCATGGTTATTGTTGTTGTTGTTGTTGTTGTTGCCAGCATAATTCCCTGGGACACCGTATTGATTGCTCAACGGTGGCTCGCAGTGGGCGATTCCTATGCTCACTATCAGAGCGAGTGACAACTGAAAAATCAATTTGAATCTTTGATCAATTTTAATCATTCCTTGATCCTGATACAAATGTATGTTAATAATTTCTTTTAGAACGAAAGAAAATTCGGTAATTATTTAGAAGAGGTCTGCGTACTCCGATTTTGATGAAATTTTAATATGTTATAGATTTCGACATTTTGAACAACTTTTTCCTTTTCCAATATAGGGAGGTCGCTTTTAGTTTTCGAGATATTTGCAAAAGACTATCGCTAATGGCTAATAGTGTATTGAATTTTTCGTATTTCTGCATGCTCCGCGACAACGTAAACCTGTTCCGGAGCCACATCTGTTTATTTTTTGTTTGTAAACACGTTGTGGAGATGAAAAGCGACAATACCACACACACCCACCCAGTAGTTAACACGCACCCAATGTTTCTAAAAAGAAAATTCTCACATTATACAATATAAAATCAACTGAGACCAATACAACATACATGTATTATCCAACACACGATACCATACACACACACACCCACCCAGTGTTTCACACGTATCAAGTGTTTCTAAAAAGAAGGTTTCCGTAATGAAATTAATATTTGCGCCAATTTTTAGTATCATATTCGTAATCAGCACGTGAAAATACGTAAGAATCTAGAGTATAATTTAGAAACACTGGATGCGTATGAAACACTGGGTGGGTGTGTGTGGTGTCAGGCCAGCCCTTTCCGCCCCCCTGTTTTCTCTCTTATCTCTACAGCGTCAAAATGTAAACAAACGCCGCACCGGGACAGGCTTACGTTACCGCAGAGCATGCAGGAATACGAAAAATTCAATACAGTATTCGCGATAGTTTTTTGCACATATCTCAAAAACCAAAAGAAACACCCCTATATTGGAAAAGGAAAAAATTGTTCAGAATGTGTTGCTGCATAACATATTAAAATTTCGTCAAAATCAGAGTATGCAGACCTTTGCTATATAATTACCGAAAATTCTATATTGGTTTTGTTAATACTCATCCGACCCTCGTGTCAATTTGACACAAAATAAATTATACTGTTCTGTTATATTTAGATACATTTTCCCGAAACTTTGCGCGCTTTTATTTTTTTTTAATGCATTGCGCTGAGGGCATTAGTAATTTGATATTAACAACAAATACGATCGATAGAAGGATATAATTATTCGAAAATTGGTTAATTGGTTCCGAACGCGTCCCCACAATGCACCGGTATTGCCGAAATCTATTTTATTGTTGCGCTACAGGCACCGCAGGATACTAGCAAAACGTATCAGATAGATTCCCAGGCGTGAGGCCTGATGCGTCGCTCGAAAGCGAGAGATGATCAACTCGTTCACGTTGCGTACCCGAGAAATTAGTGTTTTCCAGCGTCGTGAGAACGTGTGCTCGCTGTTACATCATTGGGCCGTTTAAAACCGGCGCAACCGTAAACGTAACTTGCGAAAAATGAACCACGAAAAAGCGAGATCCGAAGACCAACTACAATGTACCACTAAACGAATCCGCCCGTCGAATTATTTCTGCGAACACTGACACACGTTGAAAATCCAAACTTCGCGTGTATGTTAAGCATCCTTTGAAGCACGTTTGAGAATTTTTTTATGAATCAATAATAATCCTGTCCAAAGTTACGACAATTTTATTATGGGGCCCCTTCGACATTTTGGCGAAACGAGAGAGAGGAGAAAATTAATAATTCAAAGTGCAATTGGGTTATTCGTAGCAGGAAGATGCATTACATAATTTGACAAATTGTATTTCCTATTAGTGAATAAATTTGTCAAGTACGTGCAGGTAGAGGAAGAGTTGTGCAGCTTGCTTTCACACATTGTTCACCGGGCAAAATGAATAGAAAAAGAACTTTCGTTCATGAATAAATGAATATAATTCGTATTCATTAATCTAATAAGGTGTCAGAGAAACCAATTCGCGATTTTCTATTAATTTTGGTAATCATTTTGGAGGCTACCGTAAGGAAAAAAAACACCTGACACAATGCTGCGAACAAATAGAACTAGTTGAATGAATATAGAGATAGACTTTCATATTCATGTATTAGTCATTCTCTAATTACACACCGTGATGCATTTCATTTAATTACATGATGGAGGAGTGTAGATCACCTTTCCTGGAACTAGGTCTTGATTAGAGACAATACTGAACGATTATTATTAGCTAATTGCTTCGTGCACATAAAATTATATTATATAAATAAAAAAATGGTGTGTGCGGTGTAGGATAAGTCTCCGATTTTAAAACAAATGGAAATTACGCACAATATTTAACTGAAGTCGTTCAGACTGTGTATCATTATCTAGCACAACTATCATCCGGTTGTTAATTATCCTCGTAGACATTTTCCAGTTGTTACATAGTTCTCCAAGATAAGTGTAAATGTCTCTCCTGTTATTGTTAGCATAAATGAATTTACATTAGTCTGGCTAGTAACTAAATAAGTAACGAATGAACAATTTTTAATTTTATTTTAGGACAACAAAATTTAAAGAATTAATTTACTACGACAGTAGGTAGGAATAATTTCTTCATGAATTTTAGTTGAAGATTTCATCCCGATATATTTTACGCGGGGTTCCGTATTCATTTGAATTCTTATCAGCGGTGAAAATGTCCCGTAGCGACGCGCGGTACGGGACACGCGGGACGCTAAGGGAGTGAAATTTTGATCAGCCGAAATTTTTCGGTATGTGCTGTCTCCCTACCCTCGCGCTTCGGCCGAGGCAAACAAAGGCAGAATCGAGGCACGCATCAGCTCTTCGCCCAGCGGTCAAAATATTCCGTCGCGAGTGAATTTCGGCTAATCCCTTGAGAAAGTGGAACCCGAAAATTTTTAAGACTTTAAACAACCACATATATATACGGGATATCCTGCGAAATGATCTACAATTGAAAGGAAATAAGTTCCACAAATTTAAAAAGCAACATTTCTCGATAACAAAGTAAATAAGAATAATTTTGTAATGAATTTTATGTCAGAGTAACTTTGACCCTTTCGTTGTCACGATTTTGGATTATGTGTTTGTGATTATGTGTTTTGTGCTTCACACTTGTTAAGACACTGCCATTTGAGTGTCTTGTTAATCCGACGGAGAAACATAAGATTCTAAAAAAATTGTAAGTACCTATACTTGACATTAGTATCCCATAACCCAGTTTTATAAATTACAATGGACACGTAATTTAAAAATTGGAAATGCTATCTGACCAGAAATCGAAGTGTGGCTTCCGTCTGTCTACGAGGACGTAACTATAGTTCCTCTTCCTCTATTCGCATAAGAGGAATCTCCCAAGAAGGATATGGAAGCGATGACAGGAGGAATCAACCGCGAAACGTATTTGCATAGAAAGTGGAGATCGACGGATTATAAGAAAGCACGATTGAAATTAGGAGATTGAGATTGACAATGATTTACGGGGCTGAAGGGTACCATTGTTTATCACTGTGACAAAAGACTGTGCTGATCTTTAGGCCGCTAATTATGAGAGCATAATTAACTAAGCATGTATTCGGGACGCTGTTGCCATTATTAGATACTAATTGAAAGGAAATTAGGCTAGATATGTTATCCGCTCGGAGTCAGAACCAATAATATGGTGTTCGGGCAATATTTAAATAAAAATTTAAGTAACAAGTTATTTCTTATTTGGATATTCAAATAACAAGCAAACATAATTAATTATTATTTGTATGAGTATAAGTTAATTGTTATTTTTGATTTTCACCTCAATACAAATAATGAATAATCTTTCATTTGCAAATTACTTATTATTTACCTATTACGTATTATTTTAATTAAAATTTGCCCAACACTGGTGTCGGGGGATGAAGGAAAATCCCTAGTACACTGAAAAATGAATCAAAATCGGAGTTCGAGAAGCAGTTAACGTCTATAAATAATTAGACTGCGCATAAAATTATATAAGATAAAAACGTTCTATATTGATTATAGGAAACAGAAGTAAAATAAAAATTGATTTCATCCCCTGATCACTTTGTGACATTAGAAACAATATTACAATGTTCTGAAATTTTTCGAATTTTTTACTGTATCGTATTTCGCCCGACCAATTTTTTCATAAATGCATAAAGATCTAATAATAATTTTGTATTAAACATTGGGTGCCTAATAGAAATATTTGGAGACAGAGGACCGGCGGGCAGTGTGATTCGAAATGGCGTCGAGGGATGAAGAAAGAGCCTCGAGGAATGTTCGAAGCGGGTCGGCAGGCGCACCAGGCTTGCACCCGTTCAAATACGTAGTAATTTTCGTAACACGCGAATACCGAAGCGTGTGCATTATGTCATTTAACACGATGATGTTAGAATGGTTGCACGTTGCACGTAGCCACTGCTCTCTGCCACCTTCTTGCGAAATGCTTATGTTATTATTTATATTCCCGTGTAAACCGCCGCGTCCCTTGTACTGCATTAACGGAGATGATTACACGCGACCAAGTGCACTTACATAATGAAATGCAACGGCTTACCGTGCACGCTGCACCGACAAATGAACCGTGCATCATCGGAGTGCATCTGGAAACACCACCGGTTGTTACTACAGTTGACTTATAGCACATGGAGACGAAATCAGGAAGCGACGCGGTTTTGCATAAAATTTCTATCATTCTCTTTCAATCACTATACTCTGCCAAGTGCATTTCGTTCATTTGCAACAAATAAAATTGAACGCGCTGCCGTACTTTATTAAAATTGTGTTGAATTTTATCAAAGACTTTTTGGAAAATACTTTCATTGACCAATTTCTTTTGTCGATGCTAATTTTATCGGTGTCACAATAACTCTGCAAATAATCTTATTAGACAAGTAATCTTGTATTTTTCACTTTTTTTTGTAAACACTTATGTAAAAAGGCTTCAGTCCGCCTATAATAATAAATAATAATAATATTATTATTATCAACCACACTATACACACAGTGGCGTTAAGAAAGACGCATTAAAGAGTCGTTTGTTTAATCTCCTGCGGCTAATAGAGATTCATTATAATCTCGTTTGTTTATTTTTTGATGAAAATCATTTTCTAGTCTCCGCGTTTATCTTTCTCTTTGCAAATTATTTTGTCAACCATAGCTGATGGCGACATTAAGAGAGAACGCATTAAAGACTCGTTTATTTAATTTTTGTTTAAACAAGTTTTTACATAAACACAACATGAACATGAAAATCTAGCGTTTCCGTTATTTCGAGTGAAGAAGAACTTAGAAAATGCACATATGACGCAATTCCGTGAGTTCACCGCGTGTAATGCAATTTTCTTTGAGTGTGTTACGAGTTCTGGGGCAGTTCGCTATACCGAAGACTTATAAAGGAGATTTACAACGGCTGCGGTTAGGCGAATAGTGGAAGAGACCTTAGAGAACGGTCCAGAGACATTGCAACTTGCACTTCCACTGCAAACTGCAAGTGGAGCAACTGTAAAGTGCAATGGCGCGCTTGTGGTCGATTCTGTTTCTTCATTTCTAGAAACCGTGAAAAAAATCCTAACGTAGTCAATGTTGCATGAAGCAGTACCGAGCGAGCAAATTCGAAAAGACAAAATAAGTACTCTCTGATCAAACAATTAAATTATTACAATTGCTAGCTTCTTCCAACAAACAATTATGCTCACTTTTCACGCTATAAACGGACAAACTAATAAATAGAAGTTGAAACCCTCCTCCCGAAAAATGTTTTTTAAGCAGAAAGGATTAATTGACTAATTACAAAGCGCAAAAAGTAATTCAATGTTCCGCGATATCGAGTCCTATTGAACGGCGCGTTAGCATCGAATACGAACTAATGTTCGTAGCTAATTACAGAAACGTGGTAAAATCGAATTTCACAGAGCTTGACCTTTAGCATTCGTGATTTTTTCAGCCCGGAGGAGGGACGCAAAAACGTTTGAAACGCGGGTAACCACGTGAAAGTAAGGTTCGGCTGATAATCGGCGCAAACTCGGAAAGATTATAACGCGTTTTACCCTGAAGGGAATCATTAGCGGACGAGAGGATCCATCGTTAGATCTGAGAGATCGCTATCGTGAGATTTGCTCGTGCTCCGTGGTCCCAGTGACACGGCAGATAATTAACAAATCTGCCGTGTCACTGGTTCGTTGACAACTAAAAGTTACAGAGGTGAAAAATACTAGTTCCTTGGCCAACAAGTGACAAAGATTATAATTAACCCCTTGCCCTACGATTTATTTTACGGCTCCAGTAATTAGAACTTTTTCGTAAATCATAATTTCCTTAAAAACGAGACAAAGTATCTATCGTATGCCTATACATTCTCCGATAGCTGTACATTAACAAACGAGAATTTAGTTTCAGTTCAAAGAAAATGATTAGCGTACATTTTTACCAGAATCTTTTTAGACATTTCAGAATATTTAACGAATTTGTAAAGTAAAAAATTTCTTAAAGGAAATTACTAAAATTCCAACTTCCTGGCAGCAAGTGACAATAGCAAATCATTTCAGGCTACGCTGTAGAAGAAGGTGCACCGTTTCCACCACTTCCACCCGATTACGTTCAAGAACAACAACATCATCATCATCATCATCATCGTCATCATCATCATGATCGATCACCCGAGTTACGTAGATCCTATGGCCGACCGATATCTCTACTTATCACTGTCTCGCGGATCACCACCCGGCACAGGATCAAGGGTGAACGAATTTGTTCACCGAACAACGTGTCGACTGTACAAAGTCACTGTCATTACCTGTCGCACTATCCTGTCCATACTCGAGAGGAGAGCTCACCGATAGGGAAAACCGTGATACTTGGAGCACCGTGATACTTGGAATGCTGAATATTATGGTGACGTTTCGCCGGGGCCCGGCTCGCTTATATAGAGCGACGGTATACGCCTACGAGGATTCATTTCCTGTCGGGCACGGATTCGCCTAGAACAGGCCCGATCTAAGAGGAGGTGGAGGAGATCCTCTCGAGGATCCCCAGCCGGATAAAACTCTGGTTCGCTCTCTCTTTCTCTCTTTCTATATATCTCTGTTCCTCATTGGTAACCCTCCTCTTTAGTTACTCCAGTTCACATAGTTCAGGACGCATCAAGCGTGAGGAAAGCCCGCGCTTTATTTCCCATTGTTTCTCTCTCCTAGCCGGAGAGGAGAGGCATACGCGATTTCGGGGACGGCGGCATGGCAGCGTGCCGCGCGTATGAGAGGAATGAGTGTATCAGCGAACGAAGAGCAGCATAGTTCTCGCTTCCAGAACGGAGAAAGTTGGTTACTTCACCGCGTGGGACCACCACCAACCTCTCTTATGCTCCGACAGCCATGCACCGCTCGCTTTTCGAGCCGACTAATTAGCCAATTGAGCCTTAATTAAGCCAGGACCATTGTCCAGCCGCTGCCACCCGGTCCCCAAGCTAGCGTAATACTCACTGGCTCACTGACTATCACCGAAACACGCCTCTGTCGCAACACATCGGGCCTCCACGGTCTTCTAGGACCTCT
Source organism: Lasioglossum zephyrum (assembly GCA_028455615.1). Classification (NCBI taxonomy): domain Eukaryota; kingdom Metazoa; phylum Arthropoda; class Insecta; order Hymenoptera; family Halictidae; genus Lasioglossum; species Lasioglossum zephyrum. The sequence goes on from CM052325.1 coordinate 10,506,147, forward strand.
GCCAGGATTGTGATAGTCATTGTCATATTCTTTTAAATCATCCCTGATTTTTTTATATTTTTCTCTTTTCTGAGTTCTCCCCTTTCGGATGGTCTGCAAAACGGTCTAACTAGTCCAGGGGCAACTGCGTAGAGCCCTGCTTTACCGATTGGATTTTCAACCCTCTAACATTCTGCCAGCTGCAAGGGGTTGCATTCGTATTTCTATTTTTTAGGGGATAATGAATCATCTACGGTACTAATAAATAATATCAAATGACTCAGTCTGCAGTCTACTTCTAACATTTGTACTTTAAAAGTTAACAGAGAGAAGCTATTGAATAAAAATGTAAGTTTGTGTATATCGTCATAAATAATTATTTAATATCTTCCAATGTGTATTATAATTCGGTATATTAGGTAGACGAGTGTGTGAGTGAAATTGATTTTCAAAAGGGTGAAATTGAAGTGTAAACCTATAGTCGATTGCGCAGAGTATACTATAAGGCGATTTGATGGTTGGTTTGCCCATGTTTGGTAAATTAGACGTACGTATTGTGCCACCGTGGATGCAATTGAGTCGCGGAATGCGCATACATTAGACAGTGCTGGGTCTAGGTTGAGCTGACATGATCTGATCCGGATGGTTTCGTTAATTAGACTTATTAAGGCGTCAGCCGGTATGAAATCCTCCTTGGCCTGGGTTACTCCTAATTTTACATTCTGGACTTCCAAGGCTTTCAGGCCATTTTAATTAAAGGAGTAGAAAACTCAATTACAATCAAATCACGTGATCGCGCAATGACACAAGACCTGAACTGTATGTGTAACGTGAGCATCGGGTCCGATGAGATCGGCACGCAGTCATTTAGAAAGTAACGTGTGTCTGAATCGCGCTAAAATTGCGTTTCAGCTTTGTCATTGCGCGATATTGTAATCGAGTTTCGTAATTTCGCTTGATTCATTTATGCCTTCTAAAAATTGTTTTTTATTTAAATACTAGTTCACCCGACAGACTAGTTCTCCTGTTCAAATTTCAATTTTGTTTACAATCGACATCCATCGTTTGAATCGTGATTTATGGCTCTTGAATTCATACAAAAATCCCATAGAAAAAGCACTTTCATTTTTTCCAGAATTTTCCATTTTTCCGGGCAACTTTTCTAAATTTTCTTTTCCTAAAAACCTTATTCCGACTATTACGAACATTTTTCTTTTAATTAACCAAATCGGTCCAGCCGTTCTCAAGTGATGCGCTTACCAACAAACAGCATTTCATTTTTTATTTATATAGATTTGTTAATAAGTTTATGAGAGTTTTCTTGCAACTTTTGTTTCTAACTTGAGTTTGAGGACACCAAAATTTTTACCACTTGGTATCTCTACTTAACTTGAGCCGCCACTGCTTGCAAAGAATATTCCCGAGGTAATTTTTAAACCGGCAACAAATCGACTTCGTGGAAGACAAGACGCGCAATTTGCCGTGTAATTTGCTCGATCTAATTAGCGGATTCGTGACAAGGATTCCTTAGGAACTTGTCCTAGAGGACTCGCCTCCGTTCAGTCGTCGGGAGAGGCGTAACAAGATTAATAACCGTTGATCTCGTTTACGACAATGAGCCGACTAATCCCGGCATCTAATCTCCCCGATCAATGAGCCAAACGGAACCTAATCAAGACAGGTTTATTGTTTATTTACTGTGCGAATTCTCACTTTCGATTCCTTTCGTAACCTTTCCCCCGTTGTTCGCCATTACGTCAACGGAAACGAAGCCATCGCGTCGCAATAAATTCGTGGACGATCCAGTTTATCTGGTTTATCGTTCGGCGAATTATTTCGCTAAACAATCGTTAAACGAACGTCGCTTTTCTTTAAATAAACATGAGTCAGCCACGGACTACAAGTTTCCCGATGTTTTATACCCTATATTATACAGTGTAGACTTCGTTTTCCAGAAATTTCATCCCGATATCTTTTATGGTAGAAAAGTTCTAGTAAAATGTTACGATCCAGCTCACTGTGTTCTTCAAATAATTTTAATGTCGTCAATTGTCAAACGTCCATCTTTTCAAAAAGAGATCTGTGAAGACGATATTTGTGGTTATATCCCTATTTTTTCAATTTTTTAAAAAGTGCTCGTAACAATGCGATATCGTTTCTTGGCGTCGACGCGCAGTGGCTCGCCTAATACGCTACTAATCCAGATGCGCAAAGGAGAAATCCCACCTTTCGAGATTTTAGTGGCCATTCATTGCATTTGTAGGACTTTATAAAATCAGCCTACGGGGTTTATAAACGTTTTGAAACGTTACAAAACACGTCAGCAACATTAATTATTCTAACGACCGGCGGAGGCGTCGGAATAAACGCGAAAAGAGGGATGAGTGGAACGAGAGGTAGTCATTTATCGGACAAAACAGCAAAAGGTGTGTTGCACAATGGATCTTACTCTACTTTCTTGATGGCCGAACAGATGATGATCTTTTTCTCTCTCGAGCGAGCATGATGGACAAGGTCGTTATACAGCGTCAAAGGAGGATGCTCTAAATTCATTCCGATATTGTGCAATGATCGGACAGACAATTTCAGCGTGATCTTTCTTTCGCATACCGTTCCATTCGGGCTCGTTATGAAACGACGCTCGGTGAATAATGAATTAAGAAAGGCATCGCCTAGGCGATCGCCTAACAAAATGCCCATTATTTCGCCACCTTTGACACGAGAGACGCGTCCCGCTCGATTATCGGCGATCGAAAGTAATCCAAGGATTTTGAGATCGTTTGATAGATAGCTTCTGCGAAAACCATTGCGAAACCAGGTGCGAATCCTGCGTGCAAAACCGGTGAAGGGGAGGAATTCGTCTAAAGTCGAGACGAAACGGAAAGAAATGGAGAAACGGGCCGGCAAACTTTTTTTAGAAAGAGCTAGCTGTTCCCATGAAAAATGGATTTCTATTCCAATCCATTTTCCTCAAATTTGTCTACAAAAATTGGAAATTTGATAAACATCCGCAGTCTGAAAATGACTATGAAATGTTGAAACGCTGACAGTAATTCTTCATAATTGCCGTTGCTTCTTCGATTATCTCGATAACTCCTAATAGAACGTCCGGGGTTCGAAACCCGATGACGACAGATTATTTTTTTTCCTTATCTAGAATTTTTTACACTTCTGTGACTGGTAAATTAATGTATGTCTATTTTTTAAAAATTGTAGAATCAATTCTCGCGACCATTGTTTCAAGAAAAATCTTCTCGGTTTCCAGGAACGATCCCGGAGACGACTCAATTGCTCTTCCTTATTATGGTGGCGAAAACCATTACGATGGATGATACTTGGCTGTCCCTGTTGGAATGCATATTGCATCTTCTTCCGTGATATGAATTTTTCCGTGACAATATCTCTGGTTCATCGTCGAGGTAATGACGCGTACGAAACCTTTCGCAATATCAGGAACCTCGACCGCGAGATTATGCTCCTCTCTTCCTCGGTCGGCGTCAATCATCATCGCAGCAAAATGACTAATGGACGTCGAACAATGCGTACGGAAAACAGTGTCAATATTAAGTCAACTGTATTATAGAAACATGTTGATACCATAAAAAATATGTGATGACAATGAGTCGAGAGTTACACAAGCGCTAGCCTATCTATGAAATTATAGTAATCGGGACTGAATGAATTAACATCCCATTGACCGTTCATAAAGATTGTTCCACTCGCAGCCTATTATTACAGCGACGCCTCATTACAGCACATGTAAATTGCTCATGTAAATTGCAAAGATAAAAAGAGAAGACAGTGGTGTTAAGATAATGAAGAAGTAGTTCAGTCTACACAAAAAGAAAATAATTGTATATACTATTTTGTTATTTTATTTTACATTATTTCGTAAAATCTTACACAAGCTTACCGATAGTCAACACAAGGTTTACGGATCACTAAAAACTACTATTTTGTACCTAATAAAATAAATTCGTTGAATAATTCTTTCCATAGAAAACAGCTTTACAATCTCGATAAGCGGAAATTAAAGATATTAGACCGTGTAAGTTTGTCGTGTCCCGTAAACCTAGCGTTAATTAAGTTAGCGAATAAGAAAGCTACTGCTGCACGCTTTCCTTTTATCTCTTGTGCTGGCGGTCCCGTCTAAATTTACTAACTGGACGAGTTTCCTTCACCATTTCCGGAACGATTTCCACTATTTTCGATGTATCTCGTTCCTGGATATCTTTCACAATCTGAAAATGAAAAAATCTGAGATTCTCAGATCGCTCCAGTTTCGCAACACGCGAACAAAAGGAGTGGACAGCTATTGTGACTACCAGCAAAAATAGATGAAGAAACCGGTGTTGTAATCTTACCGATTCGTACGCAGAAGGCTTGTCGCCGTGTTCGAACTCGTCTTCTTCCTCCTCTATACTGTAATCCGGTGGGGGATCCCGAATAAGTGGTATATCGTTCGGTGATCTTTTCAAAATTGATTTAGGCTTCGAGTATATCCTGTAAATATCTGCTGGCGTTTCGATAGAGTCACCTTCCGACCTTGTGGCTGCGACGTTATCGGAATGACTGAATTCTATCCGAAGAATATCCTCTACAGAGACTTCTTCGCTTGACTCTGTCTTCTCCTTTGATTTCTCATCTTTCTGCTTATTTACATCGTCTAACTGTACAAATGATACACACTTCTTGACTTCCGCAGCTTTAACTTCTTTGATTTGCTTCTTCTTCTCTTCGTTTTTCAATTGTTTCTCCTCTTCTTCGTTCTTCAATCGTCTTTCCTTTTCTTCTTCATCTGTCAACTGGTTCGCGTTTCTTTCCTTCTTCTCTTGTTCCTTCTCGTTCTGTTGCTTCCCTTCTTCAGAATTCTCTTCTTCGCCTTCCGACGAACTTCCTGATTCGTAGGAATATTCTTCAAGCTCTTCCATGGAATGTTCGGACAACCCAGACTGTCTGTAAAATATACTACATTTTCATTCTACAAGAACAATCGGATTATACCTCAACCATAAATGACGAACAAAGAAATACACCTGTTAAATTCATCCGCTAACTCTTCTTCTAACTCGAGCTGGTCAAGTCTTGAGATCAGATCCTCCTCTGTTTCAACCTTTGGCTTTTTCTCTTGCCTGAGTTTTGCTAATTTCTGACGATACTCTCTCTCCCTCTCCCTATGTTTTACTGTGCAAGAAATGTATTTTATAGTTCACAGAATTAATTATAGAACCTTTGTAGTTACCTTTCCAGTTTTGAATTTCCTCCTCGTTCCAATGTTCCACAATTTCACTACCGGCACAATCTCCAAACAGATTATTCTCCATCGCTATCATCCTGGTCTCGTACAGATCAATTTCACCGCTTAAATTCTTTAACATTTCCTCCGCATCTAACATAGAATATTAATGAATATCTATGATTATGTATGATTTAAATGCGATCTAGGTAACGTACGTTTTATTCTTCTTTCGCAAAGCGCTGCTGCACCATCCGCGCTGTACTTGGCGAAATATCCATTGCCAAGACTAGCAAGCACCTCGTTAGTGTGAATCAATTTCCCTCTCATGAACGCTTTCTTCCCTACTGGTACCATACAGTTTACATATACATCTTTACGGAATGTAAACAGTGCCTCTGTAACTTTCTGATGACCCTGCTTGTAGTTTGTCCATATTTTACGCTGTTCCTCGTTACGTTCTATCCCCTTGAAAGAATTGATTTTGGCTTAATATTGAAATCATATATAAGGTTTGTTATCCTTTAGCTATCTACCTTGGTGAAAACCAAATCCAGAATATCCTGCTTATCGTACATGGTTAAAACAATACTTCTGATATCACTTCGTACTTTTACTAAATACTGTAAAGAGATTTACAAACAGAATCATTTATAAATCACAGGATTTATTTCTTTATTGTACATCAATGTATCATTACAAAGATTCCTTAGTTGTTAATTTCAATTTACGAAGCTGACATTTCGAAAGAACGTTACAAATTATCTATTTAGTTTCATAATACTTACTATAATAATAACACGTAATATTTCAGTACAACAACATATAGATAATTATTTAAAATATTCTTTCAAAATATAACCTCAAAATTGACGTTCAAAACTTCGAACTTGGTTTTTAGTTTATGGGCGCAAAACTGTATAGTGTCATGAAACGCAAAATTCGTAGCAAGGAAACTACGACGTAAAATTTATAATCATTTTCGCAATCTTATTTCTTATCGTATGAAAATAACAAAAAAGAAATAGAATAAACATTTTTTTAACGAAGTAGTCTTTATTAATTACGTTATAATTGTATAACTACGTTTTTTAATTGTGTGACTTTGAAACCCAATAAATTTACAGATAGCGTTACCGTTCTTTTGGGAAGGGCGGCAATATTCAAAATGCAAAATTTTAAATATCTTTAGATATTCATTTAGTATGCAGAAATTATTATTGCACGAATATATAAATAAAATCTATATACTTGCTGTGCGCATGTACACCAATGTACACTGGAAACAACTGGAAATGTTCGGAGCGGGCGTTTCGCCGTTACAAAAATATTCTATGCTCAACGAAATGTTCACTTTGCCCGGCAGACGGCGCATTGGTTTTATTTCGTACACCCAGATCCATCGCAGATCTAACTGTCTCTTTTATCCGTGATTTTCTTCCTTGTTTCTTTTTCCGTGGAAGAGGAATTACCGCAAGATGGTTAGTGAATCAGTGGAAATCCGTTTTTATTTAAAACATCATAATAGATCGCCCTAAATCGATCTTATCATCGTTTTCGTCATCGCAATACGAACTGAAATACATATAACTTTTTTTCCATCAAACGGCATACGACCCTTAAACATAACCTTATACATAACCCTTCTATGCTGTATCAAAATCGCAATAGAATTTATTGTACTTAATGTTTCTTATTTTCTGATTTGTTTCCACGATATTAATTGAAACTTAATATCTTCCGATCGTCGTGCTAAAATCTTTCTTATTTCGTATCGACGTTTAATATTGCAATGAAGTATCAAAATGATGTTTTCGTTGACAGTAACATAGACGAAAACATGTGTTACTGTTTGTCGAGGCTTTTAGTGTTGCAAAGTGATATGCACAGAATAGTGACGTGATTGTTTATTTCAGGGTAAGGTTAAGTGCACCGAGATGAGGTCGAAGGATAAGAAGGAGCTTCTGAAGAAGCTCGAGGAGCTCAAGACGGAGCTGACCAATCTCCGTGTGGCCAAAGTCACTGGAGGAGCTGCCTCGAAGCTTTCAAAGATGTACGTAGAAATTCTGCATTTCTAATTTCCTCCCATATTCTTTTTAGAACGTGAAAATGTACATTGTTTACATTTAAGAAACGTTCAATTGCGCCAGAAAATTCGCTTACGCACTGCTGTAATAAACAGATGCTGTCGATCAACAGTTTGAGTTAGAGTAGTTATTCGATTGAATAAAATTTTATTTATGTTGGACTTTTATACAGTTCCAAGTAACCAATTCTGTAGAAAATCGAGTGCGAGAGTAACTGAAGGTTAATAACTTGTAAATCTTAGACTAGTTTATAGAATTACCCTCTAAAATGTTCGACGCGTGTAGTTGAGTATCCTGTTACATCGATTTCTGTATTCCAGCCGTGTCATGAGGAAGGAGATCGCCAGAGTATACATTATCATGCACCAAAAGCAGAAGGAGAACTTGCGTCTTTTGTACAAAAACAAAAAGTACAAGCCCCTGGACCTGAGGCCAAAGAAAACCAGAGCGATCAGGAGAGCGCTGACACCTTACCAAGCGAACAGAAAGACACCGAAAGAGGTCCGCAAGATGTCCGCCTTCCCTCCGAGAAAGTATGCTTTAAAGGTGTAAGCTGAGAGAGGTACTGATAAGGAATAAAATAAAACGTTTTTCTAAAAACACAAAAACACTGCATTACCCTTGTACGAAAGTACAGTCTTGTATGAAAGAAAACGACGCGAAAACACCGAGAACGTATTGAAAAAATGCTTTTTATTTTCTATAGAAAAAGGGTACAAAAGTTACAGTTAGATTGGACAGCTTCTACCAGCTAAGAAAAATATCTAACGCAATTCTTGATTGTTCATCGTCGAACGCTGTAACATCTTTCTTTCTAATACGCGTTCGAATTGAGTGTGTGTCAAGAGAAATGAAGGAGACTTTGTTTTCGAGAACATGATACAATGACGCTCTATATGATACAGAAGCTTCCGCGCGAACAGCTTTTTCGTCGATCGAATGCTCCCACGACGTTGAACGTTCAAGAATTAACAGAAGCTGCTACACGCGAGTTTTAGAGGCGAATGCCGGGATTTCTGGAAACCACGAAGTTCAGAAGCTCGTCGCTGTCCTCGCAGACGAACGGTTTTCGATGGTGGCAGGCCACGTCGTGCCATTTCACTCCATCGTTGTAGAAGTTGTTCAGGATCGACAGGCAGGACTCGTCGTTGCCCTGCAATGCAAACATTTCGTTACGTACCTTCGAGGATGAACAAATATTTTGTGGTTAGTAGTTCTAGATTCTGTTTAACAGATGCAGAGTGAAACTCTTTAATCGATTAGAATTAAGTACCTGGGCAGCTTCACGGTTGTCAGGTTGCGGTTGCCCGTATCCACCGGTGTTACTCCAATCGCCAGAGTTGCGTTGCGTGGTGGGTCCGATTTTGGCTCCGGAACCGGACCAGAACCAGCCATTGACGTTCTGCGGCAGAAGGTCCTGTCTGTCGCAACCGTTGAAGTTGCATTTGCGTCCTGACGTCCAGATGTACCTTATGTTTCCTGTTAAAAGGTCGCATTGTCAAGTATGCCGAAAAACAGAGTGGAAGAACCTTGCACTACAATTTGTGCTACTAGTGTAAAGGTATTTCACCTCGCACAACTCTTTGTTTGATGAACTCGTTCTCCTGCGGCGTTTCAAGGGAGACTGCGTCCATGCAGTGTCTTCTGCAGATGTTACGAGCATCGAGCCAGTCCACCTCTAGGCTTCTGGTGGGCTGGTGTTCCCAACTGAAGAAGTACGAGTGTGCAACGCCTCTAGCGTCTCTGTACGTGGCGTGTCGTACCCCTGCGACAGAAGATCGCGTCAATTTACATCGACTATTTCAAGAGAAATAGAAGAATGAACGAAGAGGTCCTTACGGTTGGCGCAACTGCGTGGATCGGGAAGTGCGAGCCGACGCTGAGCGTTCACTGCGACGCCTGCGAGGAGCACTAACAGCCATAACGTCCTCATGTTCGTAGTTCTTGAAACAAAAGGAAAATAATACAATAAATACAGTTTTATTCGTAAGATTGAAAGATATTCAATGCTCTTTGCCCTCTCAGATCTCGACTCGGAAGAGAAACACGCGACTCGGAAGAGGTTTCGGTTTCACTCTCGACAAGAGGAAGCGTTCGGGAGATCATTTTCCGCAGTGTGTGCGTTGATCCTCTAGTAGGTAAAAGTTCTCTGGGAACGAATCTTTGTCGAGGGTGAAAGGAGACTTTTCAGGAGTGAATTATGATCCGCGAAGGAAAGGAGAAGAAGACGGCAAATCCCTCTCTCACGGCGGCGAGGACAGTGAAAAATGCGACGGGGGATTTTGCAACAGGTCGTCGTTTTTTATAACGCCGCGACTAACTTTCCTCGGTTGCTCGACGGTCTTGCAACTTTCTAAATCGTCTCCGCGACACTAGGCTGACAGCGCGCTATTAATTGAACGTCCGCGCGCTCGCTCGCTCGCTTACTCGTCGATCACAATCTAAACAATTATCTCTTAATAGAAACCAACAGACGTCCTCAACGATTCACTTTGAGTAGAAAATCATAGGGTTGCATATGTTCACCGTTCAATCGCTACCGGCAATCTCCGGTGTCAAAGATGATTAAATGGACTGTGAAATAAAAACGCACGATTTGCAAGACACGGCAACCAAGCAGGGATTCTCTTTAGTGAATTCTAACCTGAAAATTAAGCATTTCTTCCGATCTAGAATACTTCCATTCCATTGATTCGACGATTTCGAATTGAATTTAATGAAGAGGAACACGACCCGACAAGGAGGAAATCTTCGAGTGCTTTCTAGTGATTTAAATAAACCGCATTGCTGTTTCAGCGCTCGTGTTCGATCACCGGTATTGAATAACAATGACCCGCATTTCGAATTCCGAGCAGTTGGAAGCTTAATGAAATCCTGCTCTTAATGGGACGGCTTTCGCGAAAAATTAGAGTGGGACCGTTCACCTGGATCGGGAGCGCTCCACTCTATCCAGGAAGGGTCAAGAGTTATAAAAGAAGTGATTGCAAAGTTGCGCAACCTCCAAATACACAATCGGAGCCCTATTTTATTACCGCGTTTGGAAAATCGTTTTTGGGAACCGTGTAATTTGTTTGCAATGGTTTTGGGTAAGGTAATAATCCATTAATCCTATTGAAGTAGCAGAGTAACGGCAATTACTGCCTGACGTAATGCAATTTGCTCTGCGAACCGCAAATTTAATAGACACGAGAAAATACCTTTCCTTCTTCCGTGTGCATTAAAAACTACTGTAATACTCGGATTTTATAGATCGCGTTCGGCATTGGTGTTTGAAATTCATAGCTCGGACGTGACAAGACTACGGTCCCCCGGGATATGTTGCAACGCGTGATTCGTTAGCGGAAGGTGTTAGATGAATCTCTGGAAACGGACGGTCCTAGACCGGATGAGGAGAATGTCGTCATAATATTCTATTAACGACCATCCCCGATTGCGCAATGATTATTGTCCCGGTTTTGCCAGCAACACGCCGCGCGATTTCCGGTTAGTCAACACGGATATTTTGATCATGTTTCACGCCGAGGTACCTGCGATAATTCGTACATTATGTTTCGAAACCGACCGGTGCCATAAAAAGTAATCTTCAAAAGGAAACGCGTGACAAAGCCGTTGGATTACATTTTAGAAACGATGAAACGTGTCGATCGATAAACACGCAAGCGGTTGCATAAGAAATAGTCACTGCAGTATTTGGGTCCATTTTGACCAGGATGGAAATAGTAGAACGTCAAATCCGCTGTCTAATTGGTTCAAGTTCTGTCTGTTCCGACTACTTTTTTATTCCACGGAGGTTCCTGCGTTATTATTAGACAGTGGATCTTTCTGCAAAATAAAAAATCTCTACCTGAATTGCTACAAACTGGAGTGAAACAGAAGAATTTTGAAATTCTTCTAATGTTTTAAATTATACCCGCTACTAATTTTTGTGATAATTGCATGAAATCATCCGGTGTCTGGATCCATTATCTTTGGAGGGTACGGGCAAAGCGTCGGAGCGTGTGCCCTACTTGAAAACATGTCCAATGTGGGATTTAGATAAGTTTCCCGGGGCATTCTGGATATTGTTTCCAGGGTTAAGTGGGGTTCAAAGGAGAGGGAAACAGGGAGAGATCGGTGGGTTTATTTCGTATCCGCATGTGTGCCCGTGAAACCGTTATCTGGCCGGCTTTATATCGGCCGGTTACGAAGTTGGCTTGTGTGTCTGCGTCTTTCTTAACGGCTCCCGAGACTGCCGGCGACAAGCACACCGCCACCGCTGCATGCTCGTGTATTTGGGACGAGTACCATCATACAAAAACCGATGCGTTCATACGACAAAAAGAAAAAGAGAGAAGAACAAAAAGAAAGGCTCACAGGTGCCTATTCGATTTCGACTTTCGCCCCGATCGGCATCGATCTGCTCGGTAGAAATTAATTCACCGTTCTATTCTTCCTGAGGCGCTCGAAATTTCTATCACCGTTGTCACCGACAATTCTTAGTCAAACATTTAAACTTTTTAAACTAGAGATTCGTACGTTATATCGATCAGGTATGTTTTTCTTCCTTTCGTTAATGGAAGTCTTTCTGTACTCTTTTTTTCTAAACGTTGTGGAATGCTACAAAGTTGAGAGACTCTAATGCAGTTCTTTCGGTTTGTTTGATCTGGTCAAGTGATAACTGAAACGGTACACTGTCGAAATTGAAAAAATTGTGTAGAGAAAGTGTCGAAGTCCTTGGGTAATGTTTAACTTGTTCTTATAATACCGCGTGAATCATTCTGCAGTTCAATTAGATTTTTCATGTTTTTCTGTTATAGTATAGATTTAAATGTAATTCGTTTGCTTTTTCTATTGAGATACCTCGGTCTCGAAAGTGTGGCGAATGTCACCGCGATTACTATTCTGTGAACGTCCAATTGTATATGGAACCAGATCAGTGTGCGAGAAAAAGTGGTGGCTTCGGTCCCGAAAGTAACTGTCAATCAGCGTTTGAATTCTTAACTGAAAATTCGGCCGGTTTGACCCACTTTTTCGGCTAGGTGCACGCCCGGCCACTGTGTCACTTGTCTTTCTTTACTACTTTTACTTTTACAAATGTTTTAGAGCAGTAGAATCATTTTTCGATTTTCGAATTCGAAAAGTTTCCACCCAGGAGAAACATTTTACTGTCTTCGACCATGTTGTTGCATAGATTTTTCTAGAGAACAAGAATGTTCCGCGTCCATTTCGTGAAATGGGAATTAAACATTTCAAATAAATAATTGTAATTTTAGAAAATATAGAAGAAGATTTTCATAAAACAGGAATTAAAGAGTAACGTTTTACATCTCGTCTGGCCAATTTGTAAGCAAAAACGCGTAGAATCCACGGTCCGATTATATTCGAAAAATAAAAACGTTTGACCTTCTTCGACTATGCGCGAACTTGTTCGCGTAAGATCGTTGCTTGTTGGCAATCGGTAAATTTGTCCGTAGACACGGTTTACCGATGATGCGCCCGATTTCCCCCGCGGCAGGTGAATTTTATGCGGGACGAGTCCGGGAGAAGAGCAAGTTTCATTCGTTTTTTGCCTTTTACAGCTGAGATATCGTAAGATCTGGCCGTAATGAATTCCCGCTCGAAGTAATGCCTCGCACTCACGTGCTTTGCAAGTTGCATCGTTGCGTAAAACTTGTACCGATCTTACGCAAGGAAAGTACCTCGCCGAAGATAAACCTCTATGCTCGCCGATCGAAGAGAAAGTGTGCGATCTTCAAAACAAGCATGTTTTCCTAAAACCTCGAGGATACCTCAACCATACCAACTCCTCCGTTAAACAATCTCTTTTTTCCTCCTCAAGCGAACAATTCGAAATATCTCCTTTACGATTAATAATCGTTACATCTAAATCTTAATATTTCAGAAAATCTGCTCGTTTCGCAATTAGCGGTGTTATCGTCTGTTGAACCCGTTGAATATGGAAAGCGTGCGAACGACAAGACGGTTCTCATAGTGTGAATTTGGTAAAGTGATGGGGTCTGGAACAATCTCAACGACAACAAAAAAGAAGCAAAACCGCTGCGCACGAGGATCTTGAAAGTAATTAATTATAGGTAATCCACCGGACCTCGTTAATTAAGAAGTTCCATTACGAGCCTCTTTGTTCGCTCAAACAAAGGGGACTTTTAGTTTGTTTAGACTCGGCAAGAGTATAATTTACCGTTGCAAAAAACGATCTAAATTGACGACGTCGTGCGGTTCGATTAGAGTTATTATTCTACTGTTTCTTTTAATCATTTTTTAGTGGAAAGTTTGATTGAGAAAATAACGTGAGGAGAACCTGTTCTTACTTTCGTACGTTCTTTTGGGGAACAGGTGATCATCTGATCGTTGCCCTTTGGGGTATGCAACCGGACAACCAGGGCGTTTCGTCGAACAAATGTAGTACATTCTTTCAGAAGTGTTGCATTAACTTAGACGTTTTAAGCTCCCTAGATTCTAGGTTCCATTTTTAAGCTCCCCAAGATTTTAAGCTTCGTTTCTAGGCTTCATTTTTAGGCTCTCCCAAGACTATAGACTTCGATTTTAAGTTTCCCAAGACTCGAGGCTTCGTTTTTAGGATTCATTTTTAGGCTCCCCAAGACTTCAGGCTTAATTTTTAGACTCCTCGACATTCTACCTAATCAATTCTCCGTCATTTTACAGGCTCGGCACCGCCTCTGAACTCACCAATTAGTCCTGAACCATGTTCCGGTCAAAAGTATCCGAACCGGGTACAGGAAAATGGCGCGCAGCCGCGTCGGAACGCGCGAAAACGGTCAATAGGCGAACGATCGGCAAAGAGAAAGCTCCCGGGCGATTTCCGCGCGGGTCATGCGATGCGACCGTTCAATCGTGAGGTCGCCGCTTTCGATTTCTCCGGGTGCACTTACCCGCTGAAACTTCCTTGCCTGGTCTAGATCGGCTTAGGTCCTCGCAAAACGCACCGGGCAGATATATATCAAAGACTGTAGATATAGCTGTACGGTATCAGTCGACGGGGAATTCCCTGGTTGCGAAGCCTGAGGTCCGTTCTGTTATTTATTTTTTTTTGTTTTCGGCCTGGGCCAAAGCTGACGGAAAGCTCGATGACGACTCGTCGATCGCGACGAGAAAGAAGAATGAACTGCGGCGTACGAGCCTGCAACCGGTATATAGCCGGCCCACATTCCCTTCTGGCTCGAGTAACCCAGATTCTTCCCACCCGACCGTCTGGGGAACATCTTCGGGGGCCTGAAAGGGGCCCTGGATAATTCCCAGCTTGCCCCAGCACCTCTCACTGATCGTGTTCCCCTCACCCGTTACCTTCGAGCTTCCTCGAAGCCTTCCCCCAGCGGCTTTCGGTGGCAGAATTCGTTGCTCTCTCTCTTTATCTTTCTTCTCTTCCTTTTTCTTTCTTGGAGCTCGACGGATCGACTCTCGGAAAGGAATTGTCCTTCCGCCAGCCGGATCGTTCACTTCCTCGCGATCCTAATCATCCGGCTTGATTGGAAAATACTCCGTGACCGTCTCCAACATTTTGATTACCTTTTATTTAGGTAATGTCGTTATGCCATCGTTAGATCGTCGCTGGAAATGGACATGTGCTAACGAGAGGAAGTCTTTTAGTAAGTGTTCACAATATCATGTAGGACGTATAAAACATTGCGAGATTAACTCTTCTGAAAGAGGCATTTAAATTTCCGTTAGATGACATAAGCTTCTGCGACGATCTTGTACAACTTTCTTTTGTCTAGTGGATCGCAGTTGCAGATTGATATTTCTAATTACTTCGTCGTCTTAGGTACAGCTTTGTATTAGTAACAATTCGTTTATTTATAACGAACGAGAACCAACAGATGCGGTTTCACGAGGGTCGGAAAGAGAGGAAGCATATTACTATAATAATTTGTTTTTAATTAAATATACTCAATTCCGTACACGCGCATACACACGCCGCCTCGAACAATTATTCTAACGCTAACATGGCATAATTGTTCTAAATCGGTTGGTAACTCAAGGTTTGTCGGTCTAGAAATATGTGGCCGCTCGCCAACATGTTTTCTAGACGACACTGTACACTTTACAGAATCAAATTGTTGTACAACGATATAGACTTAACGGACCAACGTTACAAAACTTTACATTGTGCAAGCATCGTAATCGTAAATGGTCTTCCACCTTTAACAAAAATTGGTTTCACATTGCAATAGTTTGCAACATTCTTCAATCGTGTATCGTATAAAAATAATCCAGACACCGCAACGTGGTATCGAGTCTATAGAAACAACCCAAGCACCGTAAAATCATTCAGGCCCTTCATTCCTCTTCTTGGATACATTTCTCCACTAGCTCCTTCAGGTTTGGATTCTCCATGGCAGCTGCTATTCGTTCTTTATCGTTAATCTGTTTGTTTACTGAAACAGAAAGACCAAATCATTAGACTGTAACAGTTACATTGTTCTACGTAACAGCAACATACTCTCTTGTTCCGTAGAATGAGCACCCTTCTTGATAAATATATCTAGCTTAAAAAGAGCCGTTAGCTGACGTTCCAGCTTGATCCTAATGCAAAGACCGATTAACGTCGCCAGGGTACAATGTGGTACTGTAGGATTGAATTCGATGCGTATAATAGATACGCCTCTAGGTGTTTGTCTAGAGACTTCGACGCAATCTTCGTAGACGACATCCAACTGCTCCAATGTTTGAGGCTTCTCTGGATCTTTGATGGTTCGGAGTAGATCTGTAATAATTTTATTCCATATAAATATAATATTACCATTGCATCGCTGCTAAACAACAGAAATCAATGAAATATATTGAAGAACCTTAATCTAGCATGTGACTACTGAAAAATGTAGATCGCACGAAGCGTTATTATCAGTTGAGGGGCGAATCGATAATGGGATTAACACGTTAGAGGAATAACGAGTTGGATCGTGCTCGACAACCACTTATCTACAGGAGGTTCCATTCTCCTGTGGATTCAGAATGAATTAGTCGCGTGAACTTGCCGTAAACGGATTCTTTCAGCTCGGTGTCGGCTCGCGAGGCCAGAGCTCGATTAGGATAGCTTTCGGTAACCTCCATTCCGTCCCCTGTCGGAATACCATCTCTTATCTTCCTCCCGACCGAGATTTTTCGTAAAAACGACAACATTCTCGCCCCCGTTGACCCCTCGCCTCTTATAGCCAGTCAACGACACATGATTACAATTTGTTTATATTATGGCTGACTTTTTCAATGCACATAACCTCCAACAGCTTTTGCGGTAGACCGCACACGTCACCGTGGCGCGCAAGTTCAATGCCGACGAATTACCTCGAATCGTTTCATTCATTTTCTTTCGAAACTACGGTGATAAAACCAGATAAAACAGCCTCTCGAGACAACGGTTACTGTAACATAATTTGATTCGAGCACACTGGTAAATTGTTCACGAATTCATCGAGTTTATCGACATCTAATCGTTCCCGCTGTGTAATTCGAATTTGAAACAGTTCCATTAATTTTCTTTCAAAATTACTACAATGAAACAGCCTTTCGAGACAACGGTTACTGTGATATATAACTAGATCCGAGTACTCTGGTAAATTGCTCACGAATTTACCGAGTTCATCGACATCTAATCGTTCCCGCTGTAATTCGAATTCGAAGCAGATTCGCGCGCTTTCGATCGCATGATTCGCGCGAATACACTGAAGTACACCAAGTACACTCCAGTCCATAAGTCACCGGACGCTCATTCAAGTTTGAATAGGTTCGAATCAGAGTTGGGCAAATTTTATTTGGAATAACGAATAAGGATTAGCGAATAAAGTCTTATTGTAGTAGGAAATAGATACTTGGCCCCCTCAGGGTTTCAAGTCCATACACCACTACTCTGCTTCTCTTTCCAATTTCACCTATCGCCTAATTGCAACCAATTCCAGTGGGACCTACTGTTTTTAAGGTGGGTTCCGAACCACCTTGAATAAAGTCTTATTCGTTATTCCAAATAAAATTTGCCCAACTCTGGTTCGAATCGCTTTTCGAATCGGTACTCTAACGCTCCCATTTGAATATGAAATACATTTACCGGTGACATGTGTGCATTCGTTTGTTTGTGCTCGCACACGTTCGCATAAATTAACCGCGGTGAATCGTTCCACGGCTGTTTATTTATGCAGAGAAGTTTCCATAAATTAGCATTGTACGTTTCTACAATTCGTAACCGGCCGAACGAGTTTCAAGCAACTCGTGCTGCAATAAACAATGAAGAGATCTCTCATTAACATACTATTCGCGTTGTCATATAATATTGAAAGAACAGCAAATATACCAGGTAATCGGTACGCGAAAAACAACGAATCCGAATGTTTCCGTTATATTCGCGTCAGAAATTTTCAGGTGAAGATTCGCTCGACCGTAGAACGTGTTCTTCACAGATGGCGCTGTCGCGCACTTTCCAAGGACAAATTCGATTTCGAAATGGAACGTTACAGTTTATTGTGGGACAAGACGTGCTTTTTGGGCGGGTTCGATGACCCAGAAGGCCATTCAAGGCTACGGACAGGTAGCAAAACCGCTTGAGCTAGATCTGGTATTCAGTGGACCCGATTGCATGCCACATTTTCGTTGCAGATACTGACCTTGACCGCACAAGTCACTGAACCAACCAAAGGAGGCAGCAATATTCGCCACGGAAAAATCTAGATTGTTCGGTGTAATAGATCGAGCTACGATTAAATGAACAATTATGACAGGGAAAGGACACAGTTACAATGTTACAGAAATAGAACTCCGTGATTTGCTGCAAGAATCGGATTTCTGGTCGAAGAAACTTAGAAAGCAGAAACTTGAGATGCAAAACATGATGCACCGGCCTGAAAATAGGTGATCTTTTTGCTCTGGGAAACTGCAGATCATTTTTACACGAAACCTTGACCATAAATCCTACGGACGCACGGTGCAATCTGGGTACATCAGGGCTCGGAAATTTTTACTCGCAGCGGCCGACAATCGAAGGCTACGCCTCCTCGACCCGGCCGCGCGTCTCGCTCCCCCGTAGCGATCCTAGTGCTCGGAGCTGCTCAGGCGCGTACTAATAGAGGCTAAACTATCTTCGGGTCAGTACCTCATACCAACATGAGGGTTTAGGTCAGGTCTGATGTGGGTGGGTCCCAACCAAAATACAACCCGATGCAAAAAATACATTATGTAGAAACCCGAAGGTATGTATATTAACAGAATGGTCATGATATTGAAGAATGTACTGTATATTGCAGAACAGCTGACCTGTACCCAAAGCAATAGCTCATCTGCGGAGTCAGGGGGAGCTGGTAGAAGGGTCCACAGCAGAGATGCGAACTCCTTGCGGGGTTCGTTTGTGAAACAGTATAGTAATCCGATTTGAGTCCTGGTAAAGAGTTTACTGTCTCTTCGTCGTCAGGTTGCGCACGCTCCGTTCCGCAGCGTTTGTATATGATTCAATACGGCAGAGACCCTTCGGTCTCCGTCGGAGAAGGAACCCAACTCGGGTGAGAATTCGTGGAAGGTAACGGCCGACCTCCGGTTGATCCGATCCTCCGTGAAACCCGCGAAACGCGTTCGTTCCGGCATGGCATGGCACCGCGAATGAGGTTTTAAGGTGAGAGAACGGTGCACCGGTGCCCGAAGAATGCGAAAGCTTTCTAGAGGGCCCCGCCGTTCCTGTTTAATTTAGCCTCGTCGCTCTCCGGTGTGACGAAGCAGGAAACTTTGAAACGCGTGCGATCGCGCGCCTCACGCGTTAACGCCGTTGAGTCAAAACCCCCGAGAGGCTTTACGCTCGAGGAGGTCTCCTCTATTTTCCTTGTGTTGTGTTTATCTGCGTCGTCTATTAGACGACGACGCGACGCATCAGCCGTGGGCCCCCCGCCTGCCCGTGTCTGCTAAATAACTGTTGTTGTTTGCCCGGCCCCCAGTCAGTTCGTCGGACCCGTTCCCTCGTCGGCGTTACGTCTGTCGCGAAGGTAAGCGCATCGGAATCTTTACCGTGAAACGGCAGACACGACCCGCTGGACCGGTCTCCCCAGACACGCTCTGACCCGACAATTCTGAATATAGATCATCGCGGGCGGGATTCAGCACCGACCGAGCCAGCCGACACCAGGATTTAGTCGTTGCGAAGCTTCTTTCCCGGGCTGATTCATGTAACCCGGTCTGCCAGACACCTACAGGTTCGAAGAACCCTGCGGGAATCCCATCGGAAGATTAGGTGAGTCCTGGCTGACTGGTACCTTTACTTAGTATTTAAGTGTATATACTTTATTTCTCAAGGTACCCCATATAGCTCCCATTTTACGAGCGTCCGATGACCTCGAAGTGTTCTTGGCAACCCATTAAACAATACTAATGGAGCGTACCCCGCCGACGCTTCAAGGTCACGCGGTGAAATGTACTTAAGCCTATCGTTGCGGCAGTCATGAACGAATTGGTGTTTCACTTTTTCTGGTAACAGCAAGCAGGCTTGTCAGGGCAGCCACGAGAACGCTAACAATAACTCGGACTTGACTCATTCTTCACACAAGATGGAACGACAGGAATTTTCATTGTCCGACGCAGCGGGAAAAGGATATTTTTCTCGTTGGAGTTCGAAGATAATTGTGTCGACTGCTTCATCGTGATCCGGACCTTTGATAGCTATTAGAGAATCATTGCTGTCGGTTAGACTTTACCCGAGGCACATTATCGTTTCCAAATAGAGTCAGGGAAATCAGAAAAATTCGTCGGTGTTTGTCTATAGCCGATACTCAAGGACCATTGAGGAGTATAGGTCGTAAACGATTAGTTTGCAGAGGTTAGATCGAGGCGATCGATTAAATAAGCCATGACGAACGGTATCGCGAACAATGTAAATACGTTTGCATAAGACCGGTCAGTCTCGCAATTAATCGGCGACGGAGAGGCTTGTTGCAAAATTTAAATGGATCGAAGCGCGGCGCTCGCAATCCGCGAAAGTAACTGTGTTTCCTTGAAACAACCCGAGTGACCGTTTAACGGTGTTAGAACTTTCAAGAGATAAGTATCGGTGGACGTGCAATCACGAAAAAGGATATCCATGTTCCTTGGAAACAGTGCCAACTGCACCAAACATTATTGATCGTTGCAGCAGAACACCGATCGAACGTCTCCGCAATTGTCGTTTGCAACTCGATTGGTAAAACAGACCTCCCGTGGAAAATTCCTATATAATCTTATCGTCTAACTCAAACATTTTCGTAACGCAAACAGAGAACGATTCACTACTGATAAGGAATATCTCATCTCTCGGGCCACGTTGCTTAAACGATTTTCGCGCTAATTACACAAATTGCTGCAGCGGAGCTGCAACAATTATATTGCAGTAGTCGTTGTATATCTGTAGGTTTTTCTAAAAGTTGTTCTTACGTTACTGGGAAGAAAGAAATCATTGAGAAGACTAAAGATCCAAGACCAAGCTGTTATAGGTAATGTGTAATCGTTTGTGCAAGTCTAAAGAGAATCATTCATTTGGATTACATATTTTTCGAACATTTCCGGAGACACAAAATCAAAAGTTGAATTGCATATACTTTCTGTGGAATCATTTACACGTTTGTTTACTTGTTGAATGTGTGTACATTATCGGAAAGAATTCCTAGAAATTTAAATTCTTTGCGTTCTATCATTTTTACAAAGTTATATGTAAAATATCTACCCTAAAGTATCTTACATTTATATGTATAATTATTAGATACAAAAATATCTCTCTCGCTCCGTAAATTCTGTAATTTAAAGAATGATACAAAGAGATTCGCCCGAACCTGTAAGAACCCCACTAGAAAAGGGTTAAAGGTTAAAGGTTAAACTGGCTGATTTAAAAGTCGCGGTCTTTGGTACTGACTATATACTCCCAAGAATAGTCACCGGCAAGTATCCGGTCACGGATGAATAGTCACTGTCTGCGAAAGTAATCCAAAGAAAAATCAACCTTCCGAAACGAACCCACCGCGTCCACCAGCTTGCCTATCGATCCAAACCACAATTGAGTCTAGTGAGTATGAAAAGTCGTACACGTAAGATCAATCATTGCGCGGATAGTGGATGTTGGATTCTCTGAAGATGATGTGGATTGCATAACAGCGTGTATAGAGCGGATGTGCAACGTATGCCTTGTCGACGACAGGTATATCGTCTTTCCGGTAGCTACAAACGAGCCTCTCCGGGCGCGACTGTTCGCAGATTTTTTGGGGTGCGCCTGCGCGAATTTCCCCCTTCTACTTGTCGGCGAATCATCGGAACTGTTTTCCGGGGCGGCTGATCGAGCCGAAGCCGAAGAAGAGGTGAAGAGAGGAAGAGGACCTTAGGGAGGAACGATGCCGCAGCC
This sequence comes from Lasioglossum zephyrum, assembly GCA_028455615.1. Classification (NCBI taxonomy): domain Eukaryota; kingdom Metazoa; phylum Arthropoda; class Insecta; order Hymenoptera; family Halictidae; genus Lasioglossum; species Lasioglossum zephyrum. The sequence goes on from CM052325.1 coordinate 10,527,796, forward strand.
ACGCTGGTGGAACGCTGTTATCGCGGCTGGTCGGACTAGAACGTGGAAACAACTGACTGCCTCCTCCGCGGGGTCAGGGACGCCAGGAGGCCGAGCATCCGGACGTTTCACGGCTGCGGAGGCGGTAGTCCAGCGACCGGCTTGCGACCGAGCACTTCGTCGCGGTATGTCAAGCGTCACGCCCGCCGGCAAGGTCCTCACCGAGGACAATGTATTCACCAACCTCAGGAAAATGGAGTACGCGGTACGAGGACCGCTACTTATACGAGCAATCGAGATCGAGAAAGAGCTCCAGAAGGTAAGCGAACGCCTTCGATCCGCCAATTAATTCTGTATGATTGTCAGGAACGAATGCCGCGCGTCGCATAATTTTACTTTCGAGACAAGTATTGCCGTTTCAAGTTTTCATCATTAACGCCTCGACACAAGTAAGCGTACCAAGGGATACCATAGGGCCCCGAATTCAGCAGCATTCACTTTTTTCATAAGTTTATGAGAATTTTCTTTCTTGCAACTTCTATTTCCAACTCGAGTTCCAGGAAATTTCGCAGCATTCATTTTTTTTACTTTCCTTTTTCCTTAATAAGTTTATTGAGAGTTCTCTTGCAACTTTTATTTCTAACTTGAGTTCGAGGGCCCCAACATTTTTACCGCTCAGGGCCTCCACTTGACTTGAGCCTCCACTGACGTAGGACATTGGTTCAATTGCGTGATTTTGTTTTCAGGCTTTATTTTTTTTAATTCTATACTACTAAATCACTACGAAACTCAATTAATTCTGACACGAGACGTTTCTCCTGACGAGCACAGAATTATTCAGATACGCAACCATACTACGGCGAGCATGGTGTTTTAGGCTTGAACGAACCCGCGTATGGGACCGAGGATCGATGTGGATGTGCGCGAGAGCGTGAATGAAAACATTTGTGTCCACACAATTTCTGTCAATACTGGCCCCCCTCGTTCTTATACACGTTCCACTGTTGTGTTCTGGAATCATTTTTTATTTGATTACTCTCACTACAAGCCAGGATGTTTTTAATGGAGTGTGAGATCATTGTCAGTTGCACTCTCAGTAATTGCGAGCGATACCATCTGGCATCCTGTGCGCCTAGTCCATCTTAAAATTGATGTTCAATTTTCATTCTTGCTCTTTTAATAGTATCCTAGGCAGGATATGTGTACAAACACTTTCACTCTCGATCAATAACACGATATGTACATTCTTCGTGTGCTTTAAAATATTATCGATGGATCTGTAAAGTTTGATTTTCTACTCTCTCCTCTTACGTTTGAAAAGCGTGGCTAAATATACTTCGACTCTACAGGCTATAAAATTGCTGAAATTGATGCTAATGTGAGAAGTATGACGGTATGATGTAAACGTGTACCAGCGAGACGCAAAGAAGTGTATATAGATCCATGTCCGTTTTCCTGTGTCTAGTATTTTCTGGAACAGAATAAGGTAAAAGTTGTTCACACATCGGGAACTAAATACTATTGTCTGACGTAATTGTTTTGTTTTCGTTTCCGAGTCACACGACTTGACTTTTGTTTTTTTATCGTATCCAATAGAAGAAGAATGACTGTGAGAATGACTGAAACAAACATGCATGCGACAGATGTTCCTACACGCGTGAATGCTGTGTTAATTTACAAGCGGCGAAGCAGATGAATTCAATTGAAGAGACTTATTTACATCTAATTGGAAGAGGTTATGTTGTGTGAAAGTAAGTATTTATGTAGACTGATATTAGAAAATCTCGGGGATACACGTAAAATATCCTGTAAATATTATATTTAAACAAACATTGCAACATATCGTCACGGTGGAAATATCTTTTCCACAGTAGAATAGTTTCCCCTGCGAATCTGTGATAAGCAGAGATAAGCATATGGTAGATTCGAGCAGGTAAGAGTGTGCACAAATACAATATATGCATACTTCTATTTGATTTGCAGATTTTTATTTGTCATTTGTTTGCAAATCAAATTTGTTTATCATTTGAGTTTGTCAATTTGATTGCGAAAGCCCGCGAAATTCGAATCGTACACTATAGGTATTACTGATAAAAACTAAAACTGGTCTTTTTCCTAGTCACTTCACCGGTGTGGTCCATTTCAACACAATTGGCATTTCCGTTATCGCCTGCCTTATATTATTTGTCATTTGTTTATCGATCGATTATTCGGTAGTTATTCGATTTGGTCGCGAAAGCCCGCGACATTCGAATCGTATACTATAGCTATCGTTGGTAAAAATATTTTTCCTAGTTTCGCGCAATTATGCAAACGTGAGACTTGGCCGGTGTATTGTATTTCAACACAACTGACATTTCCCGTTATCGCCCGCTTTTCAGCGTTCATAAACAATAGTTATGACATTTATTGTTCACGAACTTTTACGATTGCTTTATGATGCAACGACGACGATTGCAAACTAACAATGGAAACAACGTGGAAAGTAATCGTACAGTTCTGAAATTCGTATCGATCGTTTTCCCGTCTCGATTTGTCTCGATCAATCGAACCACCTGTCGCGGACAGGTATATCCAGTGCGTTATCGCCTAAAAATAGAGCATCGATTATCGCGCAATATCGATGCGACTGAACTAGTTTCCGAAATTGCGCGGAAACGTTCCAAATCCAGTGTTGATCCGTTGATTGCGCATAAATCACGACGACCGTGTTCGTATTCGAATGATCTTTGGTGACGACAAATCATGCGCCTACGAATCATTGCAGCTTGGTAAGATGACCTGTTTTAAGCGGTTTGGTCACGTAATTCGAAACCATAAGCCGAGAGAGCAAGACAAAATAAACATTTCGCAAACTTGTGACATCCGACGTTCGCGAAACGGTGCTCACATTACGCGCAAATACCTCTTATTGACGTAGTTGCATAGTCGCGTACATACGAAAAGAGTCAAGGCCCGCCGTAAAAGGAACTGTCCATTTATTGTTATCGACTGTCATTATTATACTCTTCCTGTGCATTGAAATTGACGGCTATAATGAGTCTCGTTAGGCTAAAAGCCGTAATAAAGATCATACGAACAGAAACTCAATTTTCTGGAGATACAATCTCTCTAAACCATATAGACGCAATACAAACTTTTTCGAAATTAATAAGAATAACATGAAGTATCTAGTACCTAGTATTACAACAGTTGCAACAGTTATTAGAGAACATGATATGCAAACTGCAATTCAAATTGCAACTACGAACGAAATAGCCAAGCATGTTAACATGTACCAAGAAAAACTATTCATGTATAAATACGTTCGTTCATTTTAAAATTCACAGGCTTGTTTCAAAGTTAGACACAACCTTGAATATAATTACAAAACTGACATTGTCCAGGAAATCTCATCATGACTCATCTTTCAGGAATAATTATGGAACGTTATATGAAAACTCAGTCAATTTCCTTTCTCGATTATGTACGAACTTAATCATTGGGTTGGTCGGGATATCTACAATCTGACCGATTTTATTAGGCCTTGATTTTCTTATCTAATCGCTGTTACTTAGGATAGTAATCGTGGCTGAAAAAGAGTGACTCGATGAGAAATATACGATATAAATATCTTTTTTATTTGTTATGTTAGAAAAAATTATACAGGAAAATTAATGGATGTACTGTAACTGTAAACCGATAAAGAGGAAAAACCTTGTAAATTATTCCTACCTAATCTTATGCTTTATTGTTCTTTTTTAGGGAGCTAAGAAGCCATTCAAGGAGGTGATAAAAGCCAATGTGGGAGATGCACATGCGATGGGTCAGCAGCCGATCACCTTCCTGAGGCAAGTACTGACTCTGACAGTGTCGCCGAATCTCCTCAGTGACCCCAGTTACCCTGAGGACGCGAAGGCACGAGCTAAGAACATCTTGTGTGGATGCAAAGGAGGCAGCGTTGGCTCGTATTCGGAATCGGCAGGGATTGAAATCATCCGAAAGCATGTTGCCCAATATATAGAGGATCGCGATGGGATTCCCTGCGATTACCGCAACATCATCCTCTCTAATGGCGCCTCAGACGGAATCAAAGTGTGCAGATTATTTCTCTTATATTATATTTTTAGTATATCCCATCTATTCTCTTAAGTTCTCGAAGCTCAGTATTGGTTCCTACGATAAAGAACAAAACTGCTGTTGTAGAGTCTAGTCATTTCTGTGTACTTAAAACGACGAGGAAATGTGTTACGCATAGTTATGCGCACTTTGGCTTGTTACAGTCAGTCCTGAAGCTGTTCAACGAAATGTTGGATGGAAAACCATCCGGCGTGTTGATCCCAATACCACAATATCCACTCTACTCTGCCACGTTGGCAGAGTTTGGCCTCACTCAGATCGGCTACTATCTGAACGAAGAGAACAAATGGGCCCTGGATGTTTCCGAATTAGAAAGAGCCTTGAACGAAGGAAGCAGGACCAGCAACCCTCGCGCTCTGGTAGTGATCAATCCTGGTAACCCGACTGGCCAGGTTCTCACACGTAACAACATCGTAGATATCATTCACTTCGCGTACAAGAATAGGTTGTTCTTATTGGCCGACGAGGTCTATCAAGACAACGTGTACGACAAGGACAGTGCCTTCCACTCGTTCAAGAAAGTCATGACAGAGATGGGAGAACCATACTCTAAAATGGAACTGGCGTCTTTCATGTCTGTGTCTAAGGGTACGCTTTCGGTTATTGGTAGACTGCGGAGTTAAGCTTGTATAGAATGGGATATTTATTTGATTTTGTTGCAGGATACATGGGTGAGTGCGGTATCCGTGGTGGATACGGGGAAATAATCAACATGGACTCCAAAGTTATGGCGATTCTGTTGAAATCTATCTCGGCGATGTTGTGCCCTACTGTTTTGGGCCAGGTTGTTATGGATGTTGTTGTCAATCCGCCAAAGCCCAACGAACCGTCTTATCCATTATTCGTAAAGGAAAGGGCAGACACTCTACGATCGCTGGCGGAACGGTCTCAACTGGTGGTTGATACATTAAATAGCATTCCAGGTTTTAAGGTACCGAAAACTGTTTTATGAGCCTTGTACAATGTAATAAGTAGACTGCTGATCTTTATTAGGGCTGTTACTTTTCCAAAGCTTCGACTCTTCGAAGATTTGAAGGATCAGTGTCCACGCTTGGGTGATACAGTGTCGATTAACATTCCGTTCGAAATTACAGGTGAATCCAGCGATGGGTGCTATGTATGTGTTCCCAAGGATCGAATTGCCGAAGAAAGCCATAAAAGCAGCCGAAGCGGAGGGTCAGCATCCAGACGTGTTCTACGCTTTTAAATTGTTGGAGTCGACAGGCATTTGCGTGATACCTGGATCAGGTTTTGGCCAACGACCCGGCACCTATCATTTCAGAACGACGATTCTGCCTCAGAAAGAGAAGATCAAGACGATGCTCGAGAGTTTGAAACAGTTTCATCTTAAGTTCCTGGAGGAGTACAAATAAACGTACAATTACAACATTGTTGCATTTTCCTTAGTGCTTGAAATGCCAGGACAACGACGTGCGGCGCGTCGAAATTTCTACGAAGATTTCGTTTTTCTTTTTTAAATCTTACGAAACATTTTCGAAGGGGAAATATATTTGCATTTTTTAACGAGATATTACGGAAACAAACGAATCTATTTACAAGATTATCGAGAGCCGTTTACTATCTATCGTGTAGCACGAGTTCTGGCATAGATAGGATACTATTCGAATTAGATTGTTTACACGAACGAACTTCACGATTAGTCGAACGCGCTTGTACAGATAGCACGAATTTGTTGTTATATTTGTGAAAGTTGAATTTCGAATTCGTTTCTTTTTTTCTCGGAATTGCGGAGTGCATGTCGGTGTGTATGTGAATAGTGATTTTATGGATATTGATGACGATTACGATGCTGCGAGATTATATACAATTGTTTTTATAATACTCACAACGATTCTATCGAATCACACAAAACTGTATTTCAGTCAGCTTCTACTCGTCATTAGAAAATTCATTGTTTATGTGATATAACAATAATCGTCTCCGCTGAAACGTTTACGTTTAGTTTACGGTGTCCACGTTTGTTCTAAAGTCCTCGATGTCTCTAATCAAAAAGTCCAGTTTAAAAGTAATGGTTCAGTGTGAGTAATTACTTAACGTTTATCTTATACTTGTCAAATATATGAAATTTCATTGCTTAATTTTCATTGTTAACGTATTTAGTGCCATTGTAAAATAATCTATTTTTTTATTATTTCCTATTAACTGTCTCGAGATGTACACGTGTGTACTTATGATATCGACTATCGATGTTTAACATTGTTTGCGCAATTACGCGACAGATTTCGTAGCTTTACACGTTTCAACACTGATCCTATACGAGAAGACAATATTATATTTGATTGTACATCTTTCGAGAATACATACACAGAGTCTGCGTATGCTTCTTTTTACATGTGTAAGCAGGAACATGCTCACTGTAAGAGACCAACGATCAAAGGGTATCAAATAACTTTTTGAAGAAAACCTATTCAAAAATAAAGAAACTATTGTACCGTACGTGTCATGACGAAGAATGTTTTATTATTTGATACATCGTTCGTGCAGCGTCTCCCTGCGTATCGTTCTAACTCAAATTATGTGTTGACAGTAGGCTGGTTATCCTAATTATAGGAGTCGACAAATTTTTCGGTCTTACTCCCCTAAATTGATGAGAAAATGATTATTAAAGTTCGAGCATTTTATAGAGGAAGGATCGTGGAATAAGGACAGAATGCAAATTTACAGAAGAAGAGAGAAACGCTGTAGTTTCTTTATAGATCACTGGCGAGCCTCTCGATCTCATCCGCAAAGAACCTCATGTCAGCCTTGGTCAATCCAGAATTCTGCAGGACGAGCCTGAAGAAGTTCGGTAGTTCCCTGAGCGGTTGATACGTGATCAGCATCGATCCTTTCTTGACCATGCGTTCCTTCACCGTCGGCCCGATTTTCTCAAGCGCCTTCGACAGCTGTTCGCCCTTCAAGTGGCGTTTCGAAGGTGGCACGTGCCAGAAGCATACATTCGTGCACTCTGGCTCGAGCATCAGCTCGAAGCCCTCTTTCTGTTTCACGTAATCCGTAAAATACCGCGACAGCTCAAACACGCGGTCTACGTGCTTCTCCAGACCACGAGTGCCCTTGGCCTTCCACATAAACCAGAACTTCAATACATCTGCTCTTCGACCGCACTGTACATGCTTGTCACCATTGTCATAAGAAGTGTCGTAGAACTTGTCCGGCTGAAACAGATAGCTGGCTTTCGATCCATGGGCAGACTGCAGGAGTCCTTGGTGGCGTAGCAACAAGGTAGAACACTGTTGCGGTGCAGCGAGCAGCTTGTGAGGATTCCAGGTAACGGAATCAGCTAGCTGTATACCATCTAAACGGTGTCTATAAGTTTTAGACATCAGCGCGCCTCCTCCCCAAGCAGCGTCTACATGAAACCACATATTATGCTTTTTGCAGATGGTTGCTATGTCTCGCAGAGGGTCGTATGCTCCCAGGACAGTTGTCCCAGCTGTGGCGGAGACCATCAGAGGAGTGGCTCCTTCGCTGATCACCCGTTCTACCTGCTTCTTGAGGTCCGCGATGCACATCTTGCCTCTGGAATCTGTCTTTACCTCGTACACGTTGCTGTTACCTATTCCGAGGAAAGCGCTGAGCTTCTTCACGGAATAATGGGCATCCTGCGACGTGAACACTACCAGTCTGCCGGCGCTGGACATGCCTAGCTCCTTTAACTGTGGAAATCTTGAGAGAATTACTCGATTAGTAGGATGAATGGGGATGAGTTGGGGATGTAGGAAATCTATTTCGAGGTCAGTACCTGTAATGACGAGCCAGATTGATGGCGTAACCATTGGCGATGGAACCTCCTGGACAAAAGATCCCATCACCTTTGCCGTCCTTCCAGCCAACTATCTTTCTCATCTCTTTCAGCAATTCTTCCTCCATCAAGGAGAACACCGGTGATACTTCGTACGTATACACCGAAGGATTCAGAGCGTCCGTCAGCCATTGTCCCAAAAGACCGTAAGGATCTACGCTGGAATATAGCTGGTTCACGAATCGTGGATGACCCGTTTTCACGCTGTACTTGATCACGTTGCGAGCCAACGAATACAGCTGCTCGTGCGAGCATCCTTTATCTGAGAGCGTCAGATCAATGGCTGAATGGAGCGCCGTTGGCTCCATCCACTCCACCACGCGATTCTTCCTCGAGGTACCCTATTGCAGAAGGTAACTTTACAACACGAAAAGCCGGAATCTCTTTAACACACGTTCACTGCTTCCGGAAATAATTGCTCCAATCGGACTGGATTTGTCATAATGCTGTGCAAATATGTCTGCCGAAGGCCGAAGCAAAAGAAACTCGAAAGCGTGACATTGTACTTCAATGAAGCAGAACAACCATGATCCATTTCCTTCGGCGAAGCCCGTAATTACTCTCGCTTCCTTCAACGAGCCATCTTTCGTTCTTATTGCTCGAGAAGCATGACCTCCTAGCAACAGACTTTAATCCGTGATGTTGTATAGACACCTTTTGTCCTATGATAGCTGGATAAAGTCGATTCTGTTGTTATTATAAAAGAATGCACGTGAATCTCGTTGCGAAGTCGTTAAGGAATGAAATCAATTTTCATTTTATTCCTGCTTCCCACAATGAATGCAGAACATTTCTATTTTGCTTAAAGATCTAGTTATTAAGTAGCAGTGAACGTGTGTTGAATAAGGTGGTCTTAAGATTAATTATCTGTTTCAATTGCAGTCGGAAAGCGCAAGGAGAAATTCAGAGAGATTGCTGTTGGCATTTCCTCGAGTTTGACGCCTCAGGGAATTATGCCAAAGTGATTACAAAAGCGGCAGCAGGAAAATCGAACTGTTCTGCGGCGAGTGACGCAGTCTTTCATCTGATCTGCCTCAGACGAATTGCTCGCATTCATCTACGGCGTAATTCTTTGTTCATGAATAGACAGAGTGTCATTAATTAGCGAGACAAACAAAAAGAACTGAGAACGTAGTACGATTGAGTCACGGAGAACTGTCAGTAGGGAAATCGACGCGTCTCGATGATCAATGAAATTGTTCACGGGAACGTTTTGCATCGTTTGTCGCTTATGAAACTCTGCGCGGTAAGATGCTAATTTGCATTCGAATACGATGTGATCGATTGTAATAAATGATGCGTTCGATTTCTGAATTGTTTCGCGGTAACGCGTGGAATTAAAAATACCGCTCTGCCTCAAGATCATTCACTTCGAGACAAGGAGATTGCCGGCATTAGCATGATCACATTAGCGCGCAAACATTTATGAACATTTCTCACGATTAAATATTCTTTTCACATTTTCTAAACGCAATACCGCTCGAAACATCGCATATGTCAGTGCAAAAGTTAACAAATTTGTACTCGATTTCGTATTGAAATTCGTTTGTTATTGAACTAATAGGAAAAGTGTTCAACATGCTTGCGAACCCGATAGAAGGTTTAGCAAAAGATCCGAATTAGTAATCGCTTCAAATCGCAAAGAAACAGACAGCAACGTGGAAATGAATTGAAGTGAAATTATACGTAGCTTGGAAAGACTGTCTCACCTTGAAAATTGCCTCCTCCAGGAGCAGATCGACAAAAGTCCTCATGAACTTCTCGTGGAGCTGCCTTACGGGCAGACTTCTGTATTTGTGATTTTCTTCGGTGTCCTCCTCGTCGATGAGACCTGGACCAATCTCGTCTTCATTGTCGGAAGATGATGGATTGTTCTGCGAGCCGTTGGTGGTCACCGGTTTCACAGACACTATTCCGAGATCGTCGGCTTTTGTTTGAGGCACTAACTGATCCGGAGACACGACTGAGATTTCCTCGTTCGCCGGCATGATTAATGCATCGAGGCTTCCCTCGATCTGGTCCCGCGGTACTCGTCAAGTTTCCTTTATACTTATTAATGTCCGCCGACCAAGGACAAGAAAGACCGCTGCGCGTTAACTATACCTTCGGCGCATTTGTTCAGAGATAGTGCGCGACTAGTTTTTTCCTTTCCTGCTTCTTTCCTTGTTTCGAATTCTGCTTAACGGCTTGTGAGTTAGCCTTGGAGAATTCGGAGTTTTCTGCGTAAGTAACTGACGAAGCGGGAAAAACCCGTTCGACAGAGAAAGTTTATTAGGAGATTGTTCCAAATAATAGTAAAAGTATGCTGAAAACTTGTGCTGTTTCGCACTGAGATACCGACCATCAAAACTCACTAATATTCATTGCAATTGCGTTCATTAAAATTTTCTGCAATCTTTATTGCAACATACAGGGACTGTTCTTTTTCAAGTAAACATAGAAAAAGTTTTTTCCTATATAAAAAGATTTGTGACTTGGCAGTGACTTGTCTCGGTTCCCAGAATCATCCTGTATAAGTTTAAGAGAAGGGGAGAATTCCAAATAGAGAATATTATAAATTACAAGAATTATAGAATGAAAAATTTGGCAGACAGCGGTAGGTTTAATGTTAAACATTAAATATACCAAATGATTTCAATTTACATGCAGATAGTGCCGCGTACAACAGTGATTATGCACTGTTTTCTGTAACGCGACAGAAAAAAACAGATACTTTATGCATACATGCATAAATACATGTGCATGCTCAAGATTGCTAAAGTGGAAATGTGTCATTGACGTATCGCATACACGCTATCACAAACGATTAGTATCAAACTTTCTTAGCGACTATTCAGCCGATTACAGGTAAATTATTATCTATTAATTATATAAACGATTAAGATTGACTTCATCGAGCATTAGCAATCCTCGGTATACCGTTAATTTCTCCCTCATTTCACGTTGAAGACTTAGTTTTATCATATCGCGATCTGATTGAGTATCTAAAAAAGATATGTCTTTGACGTCAATACTTAATGAAATAAAATTCTTTGTCTACATACTGTAGGCAAGAACAGTACTTTTATTATAAACGATAACGCTGCAGAAAATGCATGTTTCTCGACGGTGTACGCGTTCGTATGCATTCGCAAATTTACATGGTAAATAAAAGAATAGAGTAGGTTCATTCGCACTGAAAAAAAATATATGAAAAACGTTCGATAACTTCAACATGTTTTAATAAGAATACCAGTCTTTACATCGTTCATAATAGGAATTCATATTTTTAATTGTAGAGTCTCTGAGTTCACATATTTTCTACAAAATAGTTTAACTCGCGCGTTCGAAAAGTTGAATTGGCAGATTCAAATGGATATCGTTGAAAGAAGACACGTCGCACATGTAAAAATATGAAATCTATTTCCCTTCTGAGCATACTCTGTACAGGTAGTAACAAGTTGCACAAATGTTACAGTAGCAAAGCCTACTGTTCTTTGTATAAAAATATACATTGCAATGTGAGCAAATAACACGTAAGTGCGGACATTTTACGTTATTACAGACGATCAGAGTTGCTCGCGATAGCTTCCCTTGAGATTCAAACATTTTCAACAAATTTGAATAAATCCAATTGTGCACCGAAAATCGTTGCCAAACAGTATCAAAGTTTTACAGAGAGATCGACAGAGGTGTCGACCATGAGCATCGCCGAATTAATAATTTAACAAACATTATGAACTTCTCTTACGCAATGCTACAAATAAATGTACAATTTTATACTCTCGCAAAATACACTACAAACAACGCTTTAAAATCTATCTTAACATCGGTTGAAATAACCAATAAAACGTACCGTAATAAAGTGCGATAAGGTTAATCACAATTCTCTCTATGCAACCACGAGAAACTTCATTTTTATGGGAAATAAAATGAAATCTAAAATGCATAAATATCGGGCGAGCTGTGGCGACTCACCGAAAAATATGTATCCGGCTTATTTATACAGCTGCATAAAATAGTTAAAAAGTTAGTTTAACGTGTATTCGTATGCGACGATAACAGTTTTAGCAGTGTACCTAATTCTAAACCTTAAACAACTATTATATTATTTTGATATTGTATAGCATCAGTCGAAGTAGGCACCACAATTGGAACAGCGTCGTGTTTTCAGCATCAAACAACATAGTATCCCAATGGGGAATAGCAAAATTGCACACATCACTCCGAGACACGAATAGTCATCTTCCATTATACCCACCTATGTTAGAAAAATACATTGAAAATTAAACTTGTGGATGATATCATTATTTCGATATCGAGTACTCACTCTACATGCAGGACACCCGCCAACTACAACTATATCTGGTATAAATATGGTAGTGGATTGCGTAGAACCATACGATGGTACAAAGTTATGATTGTTCGGTGCATGTACACTCGGATAATACCCTGGAGGTGGTGGTACAGATGATCCATGTTGCGTTGGCGAATGTTGGTACGAAGAAGTTTCTATAGAACATTATAGTTTGTATAAGACTCGAAGTTCAGATTTTCAGAAAGTCATTGCAAGATGAATTCTCAATTTTATTTTCCAACAACTTTGAAGCTTAGGGGGGTAGAAGACTCGTTTCAAAGATTGCAAAGAGTGCGGGATGTGCCTTCTCATTTCTGGATAATGGGTTTTTTCAGTAGTCGAAAGGGCTAGATAAAAGATCAATCTAGTAGATTTGTATTATTCTGCAGCGTAATTTGCAAATCTAGGATTACAAGGGTGCAGATGTGCCTTCTGTTGTAGCTTTATGCTTCCGAATAATGCAAATTACACCTGGTAAACATAAAAATGGAGTTTTGAGGACGACTGCAGCCTAGGTTGACCTTCCATCTAGCGTTTTTGAAGAAGTGCAGTATAAAACGAAGCACACAAGTTTGTTTAATTATCAAGCAGAAACGGCACAGAACGTATCGCATAAATATCTATTGAATTTGAAAGTTTATTTGCGCTTACCTCCCTTATAATTACTTTTGTCGCAAGATGGAGGTATGTCAATCACCGAAGCCATTGTTCAACGACAAATTCGATCGTTTTATCACTACGAGCGTTTGATCGATCGACTAATTAGATCATTAGCAGTAGCAGCTCGACGGCTACAAGTTTTTTTTGACAGCTAACACCTGAGACGATCCTCCGATTATGCGTGACGCGTTTCCAAAACAAGTAAATAACGCATCGTTATCTACGCTTAAGGTTCACCGAATCCTGCAGATTAAATAGGTGTATCAACAATCTGAACAAAGTTATGCGAGACTAAGTAAGTAGCACTTGTTTGTGCGTAAGAAATACCATTTCTCTCACAAGTATATTTACCTGTACGATTACGTTTGTAAAACCTCGAGTCACATCCGGGGTAAATTGTCCGGCACTTGACGCCCTGTCCGAGTTCTCGACGAGTTAACGTACATACGTATATTTAAGTATGTATTTGTATGCTGTTAAAGCGGTTAACAATCTTTTTTTGTCGATGAAAGAATGAATTATATTGGTCGGTCGATCGTGACGTCACGTGTTTGTTTATATTCTTGGAACAGAGGCGCGGAATTTTATGTTCTAACGTGCACGCCTTGTGTCGAAATGCGCACGCGTAAACAAGATTAAAAGCGCGCGCTAAATACGAACGTATAACATGTGTGTATTGTATTGAAAGGCTATTGCCGGGTTTTGGGGTGAAATTCGCCCCCAGCGGCTTTTTAATCGCCCTTGGAATATTCGATAGCCTATCCAAAAAGACCCTTCTCTGCCAAGTTTCAGCCCCCTATCTCATCTGTAAGGGTAGTTATTGAGAAAAATCGAAAAACCAGTTTTTGGCCGAAATACCCTATTTATTGGCAATTAAAAATTCTGAAAAAATCTGACATATTTCGGATACCAAACCACATATTATATATCATTTTCAGATTTTTCGGTTGCAAACTGTAGTTGTAAAACATTAAAAACACAAAAAAAACGGAAAAATGCAGATTTCATATAGTGCTCTTAAGTTGACTATCACGAATTTAATTTAGCAATAAAATATTACCATAAGTATTATGCTCAATTTTTTTCAGATTTTTGTGAGTGGTGCAACAGTGTCGAAAAAAATAAAAACCACTTTTTTCGACGTTTTTCCTAAGTTACACGTATTTTTTCTGATTCCAAAAAATATATTATGTAATATTAAGCATTCCTATGTTGAGAGAAACAATTTCCATATTTTAAAACTTGCGTAGTACAAGAAACAAACAAACACTATGTACGACATATTCAAATATTTCGAAGGTAATTCCAACAGCGCCGGTTGGTGTATCGGCTATGGTCTCCGACTGCGGAACCGCTGGAGACTTTTTGGTCCAGGTTCGAGTCTCGGTCAAGTCAATTTTTTTTCTAAGTCCATCAGACTTTTTTTTTGCTTACTAACCATATAATTGTTGATAAACCAATGTAAAAATATTTTTTAACTATGTTTAGGCTATTTTAAAATGATTTTTCGGAAAAATATTTTTGGAGTCCTTTCGGCACCAAGTCGTTTTATTGCCAATAAATAGGGTATTTCGGCCAAAAACTGGTTTTTCGATTTTTCTCAATAACTACCCTTACAGATGAGATAGGGGGCTGAAACTTGGCAGAGAAGGGTCTTTTTGGGTAGGCTATCGAATATTCCAAGGGCGATTAAAAAGCCGCTGGAGGCGAATTTCACCCCAAAACCCGGCAATAGCCTTTAATATGTATGTACATATAACGTATAATAATATAAAGTTTTGAACTTTTTCCGGTACTTTCCTGCCAGCAATAGTTTCCCACTACTCTCCCCACAAATTTAGGACGTAGACACGCTCCTGCATTTGGTCGCGCATGTGTGTGAAACCCTTGCGATATCCCAGCACTGAGACCAAGTGAGACAGACTTGGACACAGTGCTTCCACATGGGGCGCTTTTCGCGCGACGATTCTAGCCTCAAAAGGCCTCAGTCAAGTACGAACATCGGGTATCTTCGCCACCTCGCTAATTTCGCAAAAGGGTTTAGCCGGATAGTCTCTCACTACTTTCCCCCCAATAGTGCCTCACAAACTTCGGACGTAGAGACGTCCCTGACGAAACTAGCGCATGCGCGCGAAAAGCACCCCATGTGGAAGCACTGCTTGAACAGACTATAGTTGGCAGCCGTGAGCGGTAATGTTATCGCTTTCTACCATCTACAACCATCGATCGCTCATTGCGAAGTGGTTCCATCATTTTTTTCACCGATTATCGGTTGAAATCAATTTCACAAAAATACGGAATCACACCGAAACGCTTACATGAGGCGTGCAATTCCCTTCGGTGCCGCGATTAAGTGAAAGGAACCATGACGACGGCACTGTATCTGGAACACTATTTAGACAGTAAGTTTACAATCCTTTTTTTCCCTCGTCAAAACTCTGAAGAAAACAATGGTACTTGTCGTATGTTATGTTGAACGTAAGACTAGACGAACATTTAACGTTATATCATTAATCTCCGAGTTCTCTCAGCGGGATTAATAATTCGCGAACCTTCGCTGGTCGTACGAACGGGATCACGTAAAAGAGAACGTAGACGAAAATAAACAGTGAAAGTTCTGCCCTGTACAGATCTTTACGGTAGAATAACTGAAAAACGTTGAGTACATAGATATTACCCAAGCTTCGTGTTAATTATCCGTCAATTTTGGTAATGCGAGTATTTCTTTTATCCCCTCAAAAAATGTAGAGACTGATGAACAAACTTACGAATGGGATCACATAAAAGAGAACATAGATGAAAAGAAACATTAAAAGTTCTGAAGAATAAGTCAAGCCTTGTAAAGTAGATATTACCCAGACTTTGTAAACCAACTCTGGTCCAGTTTATAACATATTGTTTTTGTCTTTCAGGTCTGGAGCATCTGCCCATTGAATTGCAGAGGAACTTCACGTTAATGCGAGATCTGGACACTAGGGCACAGGGGTTGATGAAAGACATAGACAAATTGGCGGACGACTATTTGAAAAACATAAAGAAGGAATCTCCGGAGAAGAAGAAGGAACAGTTCACTCACATACAAAATTTATTTAACAAGGCGAAAGAGTATGGAGACGATAAAGTTCAGTTAGCAATACAGACGTATGAGTTAGTGGATAAACATATTAGAAGACTAGACTCTGACTTGGCAAGGTTCGAGGCTGAGATACAGGACAAAGCGTTGATCAGTAGTAGAGCACAAGAGGAGAACAATGCTAGTAAAAAAGGTAGAAAAAAGCTGAAAGAGAAGGAGAAACGAAAGAAGGGTGTTGCAGGTGCCAGTAGCGAAGATGAATCGAAAACAGCTAGGAAAAAACAGAAGAAAGGTTCGCTTGATTATCTTTATATTTTTTAACAATTTGAGGATAGAAAACTTATCATATTCTTGTCTATACCTATGCTAGGTGGATCCGTTGCTTCCGCATCATCTGCCGGTGCTGTAGGAAGCGGAGCACAGGTGGATTCCGGTGCGCTTGGACATCCGGCGGATGTCTTGGATATGCCTGTCGATCCCAACGAACCAACGTATTGTCTGTGTCATCAAGTCTCTTACGGAGAAATGATCGGTTGTGATAATCCTGACGTAAGTCTACTGTTCCTTTATGTTTCTCAATGTCTATTTATTATTTTCTTACAAGCATAATATTATTGTCTTTTCTCGACACAGTGTCCCATAGAATGGTTCCACTTCGCTTGCGTTGGTTTGACTACGAAACCTAAAGGGAAATGGTACTGTCCTAAATGCACGCAAGATAGGAAAAAGAAATAGGTATCCATGGGTCGCGTACAATTACCAATTGTATCTTAAAGGAAAGACTCGTACATTACTTCTAAAATTAGCGTACTACAAGAACACGTTTTCACGGTTCAACATGAACCAAAATTGAATTGTATAATAAGATAGAAATTTTATAAAAACAAAGAAAAACGAAACAAACGGAAAAGGAAAAATGAAACAAGGAGGGGAAACAGAACGAAAGTGCTAATAACTGTATTTGTATTGCATCCAACGTTGTTGCGAGTTCCTTTGTTCAGGAAGACCATAGCCAGCAATGTTAGATATAATGAAAGTACAGCGAAATGTTAGCTAATCACAGAAAAGAATATTTGAGAATCGGCCATGATTATCGTCCTCTCTTTCTCTTTATTTTCTTTAGATGTACAAAGTAGTAATTTATTATGAATAACTGAAATTCTCGAACAAGAGCTTTACAACTTTTTAGATAATTATTTTTCTTGGCCGTTTTTCGAACAACTGTGATTTGCTTATCGAAGTTTCTGTCTTTAAACTATAAGTATTGATACGTAATTATAGTATTAAAATTAAAATTATTACTGTTTTTATATTTTATAAATGTAAATGACACTGTATAGAGAGTAAGTTTCTGTTGAAATAAAATTATACAAAATAAAGAAACTTTTTATATATATATAATTATGCAAAATATATTCAATTTACCGAAATGCAGACATTTAAATACTCGTTTGTTCTCTATTGTTTTCTTTAATAAGTGTATGTATTGTATTTACAAGCACCGTCGAATGCCATAATAGTACAGCATTAATAGAAAATGCACATGTCAAGATCACGAATTATTCAAGTTGATAATGATTCTAAGCAAAGTTAGTTTCTTATTTATAAATATTAGAATCAGTTTCATGGATATACTCACCAAATTATTCAGACTATCGCACTATACAAAATAGATATGTGCAATAGCATTAAAAAATAATGACTAGATTATTGACTGCATAAAAAGTAATCATTCGTTCATTACGGAATGCCTGCTTGCGGATTACAACATTGACTAGGTGGAACAATCCAGTTGTACTGATAGCTCATTCGATTTTTTGTTTCCTTCACACACAATTGCCCAGATGCTTGATAATATTCGTGCATATTTTTCATGTTCGCAATTGTTTGCTTGTGCGTGACTATGTACTGATTAGAACAACCCCTTGATTTGTACTCTGTATCGAAACGCACATCATGCTTCCTCTCGATATTTGCCAGCGGAGCTATCCACAGTGCAACAGACACGTCTTCCGCCTTGTGCAACCTGAAAATTGATTAAACAATTAAATGTATTCCTTCTACTTCGTGTTACAAGTAATGTTTAACTTACTTGAGAATGTCAATGTTCACGGCAATGAACTTGACTAAATTATAGGACAGAACGTATCCACCCCCGAGTGCGTAAGGAAGATAATAATCGCACAGTACCCAATCAGTCTCTTTCCAAGGTCCGCTTCTCTTAACGTGTGCTTTCCCATTGAAGTAACCCCAGTACAGTTCTCTCTTGGTTCCTCTGTTATCCCATTTGTCCAGTTCTTTCAGAACTTTGTGTACCAGCACAAACGTATCGTCGTCACACTTCATTAAGTAGTCAAAATTGTATTGCTCGTAAACTTCTTTCAACCCATATAAAACTTTTTTAGTTAATGTTCCATATGAGTCTATCAGTTTTGGTAGCAAAAGCAAGTCGTTGAACCTGTGTTTCTCCGACAGCAACGTCTCCAGTTGCTCGGGTAAGATGTTCTGAGTCCCTACCACGAATAGGTGCTTCACGGTGGCATAGTTTTGCGCCAACCATGTTTTCCTAATAGTTGCTCTCCATTCCAAGTTATCGGGGCTGGAGAGCACGAGTATCACGAGCCTGTACTTCGGTTTGTTGTTTGTCTGACCATTCTGTGAACACTTTGTGGAAGGTAAGAAATGAAAACACAGGCAAATAACCAGCGATGCTATCAGCAATGTCGGAATATTCAGTTTGAAGTAAAACTTCTTCCGGATCATCGTGGAGAAACTCTTCGACGATGATCTCGTCGGTAGAAGCGTCATTAAATCCATTTTGCCAGTGTGTTACTGACTATCCGCATTTCTTAACCTTCCTAGTGTTATCTCTGTGCACTCGCGATCTGATTTTATCATATCTTCTGAAGGGATTGCCCTTTCAGACAACGTTATCTATTACTTGAACATTTCAGAAAATATATGTTTATGTCAAATGTTCAACTCGGTCTACGACGATCAGCTGATCGAACATCGAACTCAATGAAATTTACAAATTACCCCCTCCACGAGCACATTGTCCAATCAGAGAGCATAACTTTTATACACACGAGAAGAATGAATATTTTCTTTTAGATTTGTAAGATATTATTGTATGGCGGATAATTTCAAAAATTTTCATTGATTTTTAAAAAAACATTAAACGTACGATTATAACTAGATGGCGAATGTTCATTCAATTTCTAATTTTTATAGACGAATTTTAAGAAACTTGGATCAAATAAAATTTTATAAAAGGGATTACTTTACATTTTTATTGTACAGAATTTATTACAAAGTCCAATGTTCTATTCGATATAGTAAATCGCAACGTTGACTGCTATTCGACTAAATATCCTGTTAACAAATAACCGCCCGAATCGCTGGTCAGGATGTCGGGGTGCGTTCTGTCTGGCAAAACTTGGTAGGAACGTAGGAAGTTCGACACAAGCTTTAGATTAATAACATTTTGTTGTTGCTTCAACATCACGTACGTCTCCTGCAGAGGTTCCCGATATAAATGGTGGATTACAAAAGGTCTAGACACTCCCAAAAAAGGCAGAAGAGCAGTTACAATATTCAGAGGATGTTCTTTAGCTATAATAACTAGTCCTCGAGCTTTCGTGTTTTTCGCGAGCTCTACAGCTTGCTGGGTTTCCTCGAACCATTTCGGTTTCTTCAGAGGAACGATCTCTGTAGATTCAGATTTCTCAGATTCATCCAATTTTCGTTTCGACCCGATCGAACAGTTGTGCGAATTATGTTCTTTCAGGACTTGGCAGCTTCCGGCAATCTCGTTCGCGTTACTAGTGCTTTCTTTATCGTTAATATCTTTGTTTTGAACTTGATTGTGTTTACTTGCTTCAGTCTTATCGGTTGAATTATCGCACGTCTTCTTCAACGCCAATATATTATTTAAAACAGCTTCTTCCCCTTGATAATACAATCTCAGAAAGCTGTAAATATTCACATTTATTAATCTGCTCAATTGTTCTTTAGGAAAGTTCATGGCGTGTATTAACAAGGCTTTAGGCACATTCCCAGGGTGCAGGTTGATCAAATGTCCTGCAGTGCTTGCACCAATTCTATCCAACAAAGCAGCCGCCGGCAAGCCTTGACACCCGCTATCATACAGTATAAACAATCCATCCGATTGAACGTCGCTGTACGATAATATCTGCGCCAACGTGTCCATTCGCAAGCTTCCGATCTTAGCATGATCTAGCTTGAAGTACACATCGTGCAGAGAACTTATGCTAGGCTTACATATAGTCAAATATCTAAGATACTTTCGCTCCTTCTTTTTCAAATATTTCTCCTGAGAATACTCCGTTTTATCGGAGAAGGATTTATTGTTTTCGATTAGGCTACCTACTATTTCCTTACCGCTCTTACCAGCCTCTTGGAGCTGAGCGATCTCTTCTTTGGACAACTTCTGGGACGTACCGTCATCGTTGATGGAACGATTATCGTGACCGCTGGGCAAGGTCTCCAATAAATCATTCCATGATTCAGACTCTGAACCTTCTTTCAAGGAGAACGTTCTCTTCCCATTCTTTGATGGTATCATCTCGAAAGTGGTCCAATACCTCTTGCCAATAATCTCGCCCATATTTACCAGATCTCTCCCCAGCATTAATTGTCCATTGGCAGTCACTTTGTAAATCTTCTTGAAATTCAATTTTTTTACTATTACATACTTTCCTACGGTAATAACGTCTTCCTCGGACTCGCACATGTTTGTCAATCCAATGGACTTTGTGTATGTATTTACTACAAACGTGTAATAACGTAACCTAAAATCTTTAACTGCTCGACATAACCTAGCACACGTAAGTACAAATAAATCAACGCACCATCGGTGCACCATCTGTCACAAAAGGTTATTGTGTTATCGTTCACATAACAGATCGTGTACATACAATTAAATATTAATGCGGTAATACTCCGTTCGTCTTTCGTCATTGTATTCTCGTAAGTTTCACGCGAGTATCGTCCTTGTAAGCGTCAGGATAGAAATCATTTAATCTCGCTTTATAAAAGTTATTATTAAATAGACTGCGGATCTTTATGCATGAATAAGAAAATTTTCAAAATTGAAGATGTATATCATTCTGTCTGGTTTCCATTCCTTATGATAGATATAGACAATTTTTAGTTTGCATAAAGATCCGTAGTCTAGTTATTATCGTCTTGATACCTTTGATCTATCTCTCATTTGTCTCTCATTGCAGCAATCAGAAAGAAATGTCTCTGTACAAAGAATTCCAAGCAGTGGTGCTTGCTGGCGGAGGAGGGTCTCGCATGACGGAGCTTACTCAGGGCCAGTACAAATGTCTATTGCCGATTGGAAACATACCGATGCTATGGTATCCTCTCCAGTTACTGGAATATGCTGGCTTCAAAGAAGCCATAGTTGTTGTGTCGGAGAATATGGGGAACAATGTATCACTTGCTTTGAACAAACTAAACCTCAAGATCAAAGTAGACATTGTCTCTGTTCCAAACGCGGAAGATCTTGGAACCGCTGACTCCATTAGACTGATACATGAGAAAATCCACACTGACTTCTTAGTAATTTCCTGCGATCTGATCAGTAATGTCGACATATGCGAGATTTTAAATCTATACAGAAAACATAATGCCAGTATCGCTGCGTTAATGCTACCTGAGTCCCAGCTTTCAGTTAGCGACGACTTTGTAACTCCGGGTCCGAAAAGCAAACAGAAGCCAGAGACCGATTTGATAGGTATCGATAACGAAACAGGACGTTTAGTATTTTTGGCCTCAGCCTCCGATTTCGAGGAAACCATTAATATTTCCCAGATGCTTCTTAAAAAGCATATAAGTTTTACTATTCACTCGAAGTTGCAGGATGCTCATTTATATGTGATGAGCAAATGGGTTTTAGATTACTTGGTGCACAATAAGTAAATAATGTAGTATCGAAATGTTTGAATAGTTCCATATATAATGTACTTAATAAATTGTTTTCTTTTCAACAGGAGTTTCAGCGCGTTAAAGGGTGAACTGCTTCCATACATCGTTAGAAATCAATTGGCTAAGCCTCCTAAGCAATTGACAGAGGATAAGAACACATCGATAGTACAGTTCAATTCTAAGAAAGATATATATGGTTTCGCCAACGAGAAACCTCTAGACGATTTGATCAGAAAAATGTCGGCATATAATGATCACAACACTGATTTGGAAGATGCGTATGACGGGGACATAGTGAGGTGTTATGCTCATATCGCCAGTGGGAAATTCGGGATTAGAGCGAACACTATACAAATGTACCATTTCGCTAATACCAAGGTGAAAATACGGAAGCAATTCTTTTCAAATTAATAGTTCTGTGTCAACAGAGTAAATGTTTCAGATATCAGAGTGGTGGACCAGCCATGACATGAAGGAATCGAACGTTCCAAGAATCTCGGCTAGCGCTACTATAAAGACTACACAGATACTGGACTGTTGCGTGGACGACAATGCCACCATACATGAAAAGACTTTCCTTAAAAAATGCCATGTTGGTCCAAATGCAGTCATCGAATCTAAAACCAGAGTATCGAACAGCGTTATAATGGAAAATGTTACTATTAAACAAAGGTAATTCTT
The DNA here is from genome assembly GCA_028455615.1 of Lasioglossum zephyrum. Lineage (NCBI taxonomy): Eukaryota > Metazoa > Arthropoda > Insecta > Hymenoptera > Halictidae > Lasioglossum > Lasioglossum zephyrum. Next base: position 10,550,425 of record CM052325.1, read on the forward strand.
AACACTTTACTGTACCAAAAGAACCAAAAGTACCAAGAGAAATGTTATGGTCGGTAGTGTGTTATGCCATGTGAAATCACATTCTATTATTCAATTTCTAATTTGCAGATGCGTGATACAGAATTGCATCCTGTGCAGCGGCTGTGTGATCGAGGAGGGTGCAGTATTGCAGGATTGTGTTGTTGTTGGTCCTCAACATGTAGCCGGTCATCATTCTCATGAAGTTCTCACCGATGCTGACAAGCTCATAGAAATTTAATTATTTATCAGTATACAATAAAGAGTTTTTAAACATAACATCCTTTTCTTCTACGAATACCCAAATTTTTTTTCCATGTCATTCGTATTCCTTCGTATTCGAATTATTTCATAGATAAAAAATTACGTATATATATAAATACACGAAACCTCGTAAAAATTAATGGAAAGATCTTCTCGAGTTGAGAACCACTGTAGCACGGTTCAAACTTGTTTGGACTGGGAACGTTCGATTTCGGAACGCGCTCTATCATCTCTTTTGAACTGTTCCTTCGTGCAAGATGGTGAGCGAGAATTCGAACAATCAATATCTATTTATTGCAAAGCCATCTTAGGCTTTTGTCACGTAAAAACAATAAGAAACGTTTTGGTATCTCTTGTAGAAACGATATGCAACAATAGTTCCTGCTGGAAAATTCTGAATAAATAGTTAAACAGTGTTGTACAGCGTTAGAGGTTATGTCGGAAATGTTTACAATATGACACGCGGCTTTAAATCGTTAAAAGAAACATATTTGCTCAATTTCCGAGTGTTTCGCTAGTTTATTCCTTGAAAATTCAGACGAATCGAGGTTTCAATAATATTATGTAATTATCATGTTCACAGACGAAGGGTACGTCAAGTTTTGGTAAGCGGCGAAATAAGACACACACATTGTGCAGACGGTGTGGTCGCAGCTCGTACCATATCCAAAAGTCGCAATGTGCTCAGTGTGGATATCCTCAGAAGAAAATGCGATCTTGTAAGTTCATTATCATTCATACTCATTCACCGAGTCTTCAAAGTTTCAGGAATTATGTTTAATCTTCAGTTACTCATACTCCATTTTCTACAGAACTGTCTACGGAACAAAATTCTATTCAGTAAAAAAATTACTTCATTGCAAAAGAAATATTTGCTGGATGGTACCTTAGTTTATGCTTGAAACACTAAATTTAATGCTCCAAGATTATAAGAACTATATGCGAGTAATCAAATGTTAAGAAACGAAGGTGGCCTTTGCCTTTTTACCCTTTGATTCATTTCAACAAAAGCTTAAAGACTAGGGTAGTACATTGAAGCTGTGATAGAAGCTAGGAGACCGTCTATCAGAGTAACGCTATTAATTGACTGTGTAAAATATGCATTTTATTTTAACGTTTCTCACAGCTCCAATATATCCCAGATCTATCATCCACAATCCTCTGCAAGCTCCTTGCTCCATATTCATTTTAATAATGTTTTATATATTTTTCTTGAATTCGAGTTTTGGAGTGACTGTTTTATACAAATAAAAATTGAATGTTGAGTGTTCTAATATCTTTACTGCTTTGTTCAGATAACTGGTCAGTGAAAGCCAAAAGGAGGAAGACCACTGGTACTGGTCGTATGCGCTACCTGAAGATTGTTCGCCGCAAATTCAAGTGAGTTTCGAACACCGTTAAAGAATTAATCAGACTAAAATATTACATTAGATACTGACGTCTGTTTTCTTTTTCAGGAATGGATTCAGGGAAGGTTTACCGAAACCGAAGGCTGTTGTAACTAAGTAATCGCGACCTATGTCATTGTGTTGTGTATCTATAAGATTTTGACTATCAATAAACAACAGAAAACTCGCAGAGATGTGTTTCACATTATTTCCTTGTAACAAGATCTTATTTTAGTAGTCGCGACGGCTATATCTGTCTCTAAGCAAACACGCGTATACAAAGCGGCGCGAGTTCACTGATCCGTTAGCATTTTTGTCAGGTAAATCGCAAGAGATAATGCAAGTGCATAGAGGTGGGGCTTGTGAACTGCGCAAACGCGTTGGATCCGCTCGACTGCAACCGCTCCTCTCTATAAATGCCGCGATTTTATGAATTTTTGCAGTAACTCGCAGATTTATAGCGCACCATGATCGATTGCATCCGCGTCTACCTGTATTAGACTGTACGCTACAGCTAGTCGTAACGGTATGCACCTGGGCCGTGTTCACCCAAGATTTCGCCTTCACAAACATCAGAAGATTAAGAATAACCGTATGATCATATAGCAGTAAAGGAAGCAAGACAAATTTAGACAATTTGTGTTGAAATAACCCGAGAAAACTTGCCAGATAGAAGGTCAAGGTGTTGGAGGTCGAAACACGAGAGAGTTTTCGAATTGAGTCTGTTAGTCGACTCGTCCAGATGAACGCTTGGAAAAAATTATTTGGTAAATACATTTTCAAACTCGTACAACCTCCATAGTTATTTCTTTATTCGAAGTATCGGTAACTAACTTTTTTCTTTTTCATCTTAAGACAAGTACCTGCTGGTTACGAATACGGTAAGCTGTGGCCTGATGATGGCTGCAGCAGACCTGATTCAACAACGCAGCGAACACTGGAAGAAAACCAAGTGTCTTGCAGAGGAAAATCGAACGATGCTTCTATCATTGGAGGATCGACAACAGGAGCTGACGAACTCGGATACGTACGTGCACGACTTCGTCAGGACGAAGAACATGACGACCGTTGGACTGATCCAAGGTCCCTTTCATCACTGGTTCTACCTGGTTTTGGACAAAGTCATACCCGGAAGATGCGCGGTATCAGTCGTTAAGAAAACCTGTCTAGATCAGTCAATCGCTAGTCCCACCTGTCTAGGTATATTCTTTATTGGACTCGGCGTATTGGAGAGTAGGAAGCTCGAGGAGATTTACGACGAATTGAGAGTGAAACTATACGACACGTGGAAAGTATGTATAATTATAATCAGTAAGGATGTATAAACAGCTAAAACATTTTGGCTGTTTCCAGGTGGATTGTTGCTTCTGGCCTCCAACGCAGTGCATCAATTTCTTCTTCATCCCCTTTAGATACCGAGTTCTGTACACGAATTTTATGACAATGATCTATGATGTTTTCCTGTCGTACATGAAATACGTAAGTATTTCTATTTTATATCTTTGGATACATATATTTTTGTACTCATGGTTGTCTCTTTTATAGGATCACCAGTTCCAGTGATGTGAAATCTCTAGTCTACATCATTTTCAATCAGTAGATGACAATGCATGCATCATGTTGATCTTAAGGTCTTGATAATTTGCGGAAACTTACAACGATCTATCCTTCATCGATTAATTTATATTACGTCAAATGTACATACGAAGCTCGACTAAACATGTTAATTCCATCGAAACGCGTTCGATGGACATAAAAGCGAAAAATTGATGAATTCGAAAGTGTTCCAAGTTCCCGAACATTTTTGAAACCTCGGCTGCAGCGTCGGAAGTAATTAATCGTTCCGGAGCGGTAATCTTGAACACGCAAAAGACATTTCGGCCGTTTCGTCATTGTTTTTGTGTGATTATACAATTTCGTTATCGCGTTTCGAAATCTTTGTTATCCTCCGTAGTTCGACATCACTAGACGATAAGGTTGCATTGTGTGCGATAAGGCGGTACTCTCATTGACAAGTGGCAGAGCCATGTGATTACCGTAGAGAATCACAAATTTTTCCGATAATTTATTGTCTAACCGTAATTATATAAATAATACAGACATGGAAGGTTGTGTAAAAATGTATGATCAGATCTGACACTAAATCGTACATTGTACATAAACGAATTTGGAAAAATAAAACGAATCGATAAACAAATTTTTGTACTGATTACCCAGATACCTTTGATACCTTATTGTTAAGACCTCGAGAAGCATTGCATTTTTCAACAGTCAAGTGAAAATGACAATGTACGCAACTTGTTTATATGTGTTATCTAAACAAGGATTTGTTATGTCGCCGGGAGGACGCCGCGCATTATAGTTTGCGTCAAAGTTTCGAAATTTATCCGACTGATCCTTATCAATAGGGGTTTTATCAAGACGCCAGTATGCAACCTCGTGTCTGATGCATTCCAATGGAATTTTTAATCGTAGCTCTTTTCATCTTTTTTTTATCATACGCGACAACAATCCATCGAATGGAAATTGTTTATTAGGGTGATAGCTATTGTTTGGCATTTGGCGACGGCGGGATTACGGCGTCTTCTAAGCCTTCAGTCGCCAGTAAGCAAATAGCGATTGTTCCATGTAAATACAAATAATAAACTGCCGCGAAACAACAAACAAGATAGCCGCATGCTACTCCTAAGCTGAATATTCTAGAAATAGGATTAAACCATTCTGCATTTCGCAACGTTTTCTAGCTATTTATATATACATATATATATGTACCAATTTCTCATCGGTTTTTTCGTTAATTCTATTTTACATCTGTATACAGAAAATAACACGACTATAAAAATATAGATTATTTGTAAAACAGGATAATATTACAAATTTCGTGGAGTATTAAACGGAATTAAAACAGTTCTGTGTAAATAATCATAATTCATCCATGGTTTAATTGTTTGCGAAATGGGGGGAGATCCAAAATTCGAGCGGTGCCAAGCAACATTAAGCCTGAAACATATATAATTTATACTTAATGAACTAAAGTGTAGCATTAAATAGAAATACATGGTTCAAGTTGATTAGAATTTTAGGTACGATTTACATCGAAGTACCGCTTTAATGGATTGCGTAAATTACACATAAACAAGTACGAGTTTAATGAAATTGTTTGAATTACCGCTTGCAATCGAATACATTATAGGTTTTCCCATATTCTGGAATTTCTTCGTATGGTAGGAGACATACAAACCGGAACCAATGAGACCGCAACCGCTAAAGATTCTGCATCCGAGACAGTCTCTGTCTCGATTTTTAATAAAACTGTTCACCGTTCCTGTTATCTCAGTCATTTTCTCACTTGAAACGTACAACAGAATTTTTCGCAGAACGTATTTCTGGTTAAAACTTCACGATGCGCTCTTATTATAAATCGGTTTCTTGTAGGTTATGTTTCGGTCGCCATGTTTGTAAATATGTAACGAAGTCAATCGAGATAGGATACAGTTTTCCAAATTTCTTTTATTCCAATAATAAAGATTATAGATTCTATTTGAATTCGCAAGACAAACACTATAAGGAACGCGACATAAACGCACTTAAATCATTAACTTATTAAGTATATGACCTTTTGACCTTCAACGCATTTTATTCAAGGTCAAATAATACAACTAAATTATTTTCAACAATCTGTTCATCTTACCCTAACTAAGGAACACTAATTTGTTTTTAATCTCGCGTGTTGTAAGATCGAAAGAAAAAGTTTCACAACACTTCTAAAGTATATATACTTAATGATTACACTCCATCCATTGTTTTATTGAAATTGTAATCAAAAAAATGTACAAAGTATAAGTCTGCAATTGTTTTACATAATTTCGACGACTTTCTGCCCGTTTGTTTATCAAAATTTGAATAAATTAAACTTTTCAGTAAAAATCGCAGGAAGATTGAAAGTCTCTGACCTATTCGATGAGCTTCTTCAATTTGAAGAAGCGCCTCAGGTATAGAACCTGGCAAGTGGAGAGAACAAACAACCATAACGTCGAAAATATACTGAAGTGAAGTACTCGAGAGTTTGTAGCCTCTGGAAATAGAAAAATAGAATTGATTAGAATTCGATCTGTATTATATATTATGTATACACGTTTCATTTCTCACCGTTGGTGTCTCTCATTTCTTCCTCGTTTTGCCTCATTCGAGCAAAGTCTTGAACAATTGCTTCGGACAAATCTTCCAGACGTTTCAGTTCTACTTCGGAAGGTTTCAGCTTAGCAGCTTCGCTTATCTATTCAGATCGAAACGATTATTTAATAATTTCGCGAACGTTCGTACGTTCGGAATATAGATTAAAACAAAATCTTTAGTTTGTCAAATCATTGTCAGTATTCAAGAACTACAAAGAACAACGGATATTATACACTTCACACATGATTAAAAGTTGTACTGTACTCGATTAATTGGGAAACAAAGAAATACTGGAAATTCAATCAATCTTTCCTCGATATTGAAGATTAAATAGGTGACAATCTACGGCAGGTGACGAGAACGTGAGCAACATTCTACTCTAAACACTCAATCTCTCGGGTATTTCTCGTTGAATTTGTGAAATACCCTGACAAATCAAAAATCATACTAAAACCCATGCTGTTAAAAGCTATGTCAACCAATTTCTCTACGTTACCATCTGTGCGCCCATACAAGTCATATATAAAAAAAAAACAAAACAGATTAAATATCATGAGATTGTTTCTTCCATGGTCAATTAAATAAATCACGAATTGACAATCTAAGATAGATTTCACCCGTATAAGTACACAACGGATTGTCAATTCCTGTCGATCATTTAATAAAATATGTTGTTTTGTTCGAGCTTCCCCTATCAGAAACTTATTTGTATCAATTGCGAGAAGCAGGAATCGCAATTTCTTCATAAATGCATAAAAAAAACAGCAGTCTAGTTGTTATACACAAAATAGGTTCCTCCAGGTGAAGCGTCGATAGCAAACTGAATGCACAGAATGAGAATGATCAAATGATAGAAAAATAAACGAACAAAAAATGTTGTCTACGAGAACGAACATTCTACAAATGAACTTACAGCTTCGTAGCTCTTCGCTTCGATGCCACGTTTTGTAATTAGGTGGACCTCTTGTTTGACATTTTTCAAATCTGAAAGATTTCGCTTGTTAGAATTACAGAGAAGAAATATAATGACACGCATGATTGTTAAACTGTGTCGTATATACTGCCTGTGTAAGATGGCTGCACTGCATGTGCCATGAAGCAGATCTCGAACTTGTCATATGTCTCCAACACAAACGAGAATTTCAGCATCTTTCCGTGCAGTATGTTATCATTTTTGCTGAGCACTTCGGACTTTGAGTCACGAACCTATTGAGGTAAGAAAATATAAGTATCAATAAGAAATCTGGAACTTTCAGAAACGAGACTAACAATATTTTTATGCTTTCGGCGCAATGGTTCGATCAATTATTATTTTAAACACTATTTTCAAATTACCATAATAATTTTTTTCAACGTTTCGATTTTACTTTAGATCATTTTCAAGAAACGTCGTAACATCGAAAAAAATTATTGTGGTAATTTGCAAATAGTGTTTAAAATAATAATTGATCGAACCAGTGCGCCGAGAGCATAAAAATATCGAGACTAACAATGTTTTGAAATGTAAAATGCAGATAAATTGAGAAAAAATACAAGATGACATGAAGGAAACGAGGTTAAACAAACATAACCTCGATGTAGCAGAAATGTTCGACGAAATGAATACTTTTCGAAAGACTTACGATGTACTCGGTTTTAACACCCGGCGTTTCGGAGACCTCGTATTCACCGGCGACCAGAACGTGAGCCTGCGTCTCCTCTTTCAAACATTTCATCGAGTTTGGCTCTAAAAAGAACCTGATCGAGTGTGCGTACGAGAGCAGTGTAAAGAACAATAACAAAACGCTCCGCATGTTTGGACGAGATCTTTCGCGTGATTACGTTCAACAATTTCGAATGACACTTGAATTAAACGAATGTTAAGAAAGAACCGTCAACATATTGATGAGTTGGCAGCCATTAAATATTTTGGGCGGGTCACGTGACGCGTCGAGCAACACGTGTACGCCAGAGACCAGGTACAATGCTGCCCCCTAATCTAATTTTTAGTTTAGATCAGAACCAACATCCTCATATGCCTGGATCAGAACCTACATCACCGACGAGATACTGTTAAAGACTGTCAGCGCCTGTGCTATATATTCCGCGGCAGAGTAAGTAGGCACAATGGCCGGGGTGGTAACGGTGGAAATTACAGTGACCTGAAAGACCACATTACTGCACATTGCTAAAAGTTCATAATAATCGATTTCACCGAGAAGATACTAACAGTCTCTCATCGGTGTCAAGATGGCTGCGTGACAATTTGCCTTCTCACCTGTTCTCACCGCACCGACGAGAATCTCCTCAGTGGCCTTCTGTACCGACGATATCACGTCGATGGCCTTCAATGGCCTTCTAGTTTTTACTCCAGTCAGTAATACATTCTAGAGGGCGTAAGAGGACACAGAATTATTTGAGTGACCACTCTATATACATATATGTAAACTGATAGTTCATGGTTTGATTTATCGAATGGTCAGTTTTATTATTTATCGGAACTGCGTTATCAACGACGCAACATTGACCGTCACTGTAAGTTAATATTGTAAAATTGTGTATAATAATGATAGATCACCGATGAACTCGAACGGTCAAGGTTTTTCGATTGCAAAATCAATGGCTGAACGTGCAATTGTGCTGCAACAAGTATCGATGCTTTCAAGTACCTGTGGGTCACGAAGGGTCGAAGATTACGCGGGAAAATATGAATTTCTTGCGATAGAATAGATTCTTTTGCCCTTGAAATACAGAAATTCTGGGAACGGAAAAATTCAATTTCGCCAGGATAAAAAAATTTCCACTGAATTGTTTTATTTTTAATACGCTGTCGAAAGGATGATCCTTTTACTATTTGTCTACAAAATTTGAAAATTGCACGAACATCTAGCCAGATCCAGTCTAGCCAGACGTATCTACGATTTATCGAATAAATTTTAATGCGCTGTCCGCAGGCAAAAAAGAAAAAAAAACGAATTTTCTTCACAAAGGACTGGTAATGCTTCGCAATGGTAATGGTTCATTCGCAAAAATATTGACTGTCTTTGCGAAGGATGATGCTCTCGAGCATTGTACAATTGCAAATGACGAGAAATTACAATTTTCATGCTCGTGAAAATCGTTCAAAAGACTATTCCATTTTACCCGTACGAACATAATCATCATCAATAATGTAAAAGGGTGGTTCTAAAATGATCGTATTCCCAGCGAACGAGTTTTCAGGTTTCAAAGAATTGCCCGTTGAAACCTCCCGAACGAAAATGTAAAAAAGAGAGTATTATATACCGGCGTGACGCGTACACAACAGTAAACAGTAAACTTTGAACGCGAATAAATAAAAAAATTGATAACCGACGCGGCGCACGTTAAAATTATCTGCAGGCTCTTCGTACAATATTCCTGCTAGATAAAAACGAAAATGATTTCAACATTCAACTGGTTTATTATTTCCAATTCAAAGCGGACGCTGTTTTCCAACATTTATACAGAACGGGGAGAATCGTCGTTGACGTAAATCTCGTCTCTCGTGCTCGATAAACACTTTTTCTCGAAAAAAAATCTCTACACCGGTTTGATCGTTATTATTAATGACGTATGCGAATCTACAATACTTGAGGAAACTACAGCGACCGTGAATCTGAAAATCGATTTCCTCCGTTAGCTGTTAGTTTAAATTTTTTCAAAATCGTTTAATTAATCCATCTCGAAGAAAAAGAATCCAACTTTCGGCTTCACGAATTTATTTCTCTTCAACTGTGACAGCTACGCGAATGATTTTCACGCAGGAAATTCCTGCGCAGGAAACTCTTCCGAACGCAACAATATTTATTTTATAACGGTACGAACGATTGAATATGCTCAAATAATGTTTGCAGGGGGTGTAACATTCTCTTGGTTTTAATCTTGAGTGTTTTGAAAAGTAGTATTAGCTGCACCGCTATCAGGAAGATTATCTTCGAGTGCGGTCTGAAGTGTGCTATGCACTTTTATTAAATCACTGTATCTTGGTTTAGTTCGCCAACAATTATAAGCAATTATAATTAAACAGTTTAGAACTAGTTGGCAACGGCCATATCGCATTGCTAAAAACCGATTCTCGTCCTATCGCTTAGAACTAGTTTGACGTATGCGTGCAATTAGTTCCGCGTACTTCTACGGAACGAAATCGCAAAACCCCGTTGGCTATGGAACATTTCAAGTTCCAAGCAAGTTTTCACACGAGATTGGCAAAAACTCAGGATGAAATGAAGTTTGTTCGATGACGAGAAGCTTGTTCGAAGATGCGTTGAAATGGAAAGCGGAAATCATGAAGAAGCAGAAAATCAAAAGAGCTATGACACGCGCGTTTCCGTGACGTCGTTGTCCAGGCAGACGCTTGACCCCAGCCCGGCATTGACCATTTCACAGCAGCCTAATTTCCATTTATTACGCAATTGATGCAATTAGATACGTCAATCAGCGGGATAATGGGCTGGACGAGATAGACACTGTCTGACAATGCGAAGTTAATCCGACTTCAAACGCCGACACGATGAAAACACGCCGGCAGACGCGCGCTGCGACAAATCACAGCTCGATCTAGCTTTTAGAGAAGCATAAGCGAGAGTTATTTTACAATCATCTACGAAGCCTCGTGAAACGCAATCTATATAAATAAAAATTAAATATTGTTCGTTGGTAAGTGTATCACTTGAGATGGGCTGGACCGATTTGGCTAATCTTTTTCAAAAAATGTTCGTAATAGTCCGAATAAGATTTTTAGGGAAAGAAAAATTGTATAAGTTGTCTGGAAAAATGGAAAATACCCAAGACCATAACTCACGATTCGAACGATAGGTACGCGTAATTCTTTTTTGTGTTGTTCGTTATGGTCTTGGAAATTTTCCATTGGCGTACTTCTGAATGTACTCCTCCTTAAATTGAATATCCATGGCCACAATCGTTAATAGATACAATGATCACTTAGAAATACGTTTTTTTTCTCATTTTTACTTTGTCTACACATTTCCAATAGCTTCTCACAAATTCGCAAAACGATCACAAACAAATTTATTGACACTTGAATAGGACATCGTCTGTCGGATCAGCTAGTCTTTAATAGAATTCAACAGATTTTCGTTTTGTTGCTCGTTGAAAGTGACTGCTCATTTCTCACGTTCGTGAGAAATTTTGTTTCACGTTTTGTGGAGCTTGTAGCATAGAGAATAGATCGTTTTGTGGTTCCAGAGTGTTGAAATCGTTCAAATATTGAAATTTTCCTAGTTTTTTTCCTAGGTCGGAGGTTATCTGAGGATCTTCATTAAATTGTGAAGCTTGAAGCTTAATAGTTACATTCTTATTCCTATAAATTAGTATGTAGTATTTTAATAATTCATTCTCGAACATTTTAATCGTAAATTCTTGAAGTACAAACTTCAAAGTGTTTGCTCCAGTAAATTTTCTCAGTATTTTTCGCATGCTAAAAATCACATGAAAATTACAGCGAACTCGAAGGAGTCTGAGATGAACGTTCAGTTCGCGAATCCTTTTTACAGCATATATCTCCAGGCATAAACAGAATCATCGATAATACTGATTTGCAATAATCGTAATAGTGCTTAGACTCGCAGATTACCCACGCAACATCTTATTTGGTATGTCGAAGCGTTACATAAATGATTGGGGACAGTAACAAGACTTGAATCTATTTTTCCAAAGCTGAGTCAACTTATGGCAGTCGCCATGTTTGCTTTTTTCGAAAAGCGTATATGGATTTCTACTTGAGGAGGATTCTTACACGCACGGAAGAGCCGCTGATGCGTGACGGGCATGTGTGCGGCTTATAACGGGACATATTGTTGGTTTTTCGAAAACGTTCATTCGCGTTTCATCATTCGACGACCATCAATTCCTGGAACCGGACGCGCGCACGGAGTATTGTTTCCACTCTGAGAATTAGCCGGAATCGCAGGAATTCAATTTTCATGTTTTGCGTGGGCGAAGAAACTGTTCGGAAAAATGAGGAAATGGAACAATGAAATAAACGATAAAAATAGTTGGTAAAATTGAATGCAATCTTGGAGAACCGTCGGAACCCAAAGGATATTTTTAGAGATTTTCGCCAGCATAATTTATCGCGCAGGCTAGTGAAATCTATTTTGAAATTAGTTTGAAAGAAACCGGGGATTTTTTGGGCGACAGGTGTGACAAGATGGAAATCGAAAAGAATTCGCGCAGTTATTAAAATCGGTATTCTAAATATTCATGAGAGCGATACACGCAGTTGAAGTTGCGATGGGAACGTCGTCTGAAACGATTGCGCGAGGAAGAAGCTTATAAAGAGGCTGTAAATATTTGCGCTGCGGCCGTCGAAAGTATAGCAGTACTAGAAGAATCCTCCTGGTATCCTAAATCATGGTATGTCATTCGTTGGCTCGTCTTTTCAGAAGGTGTTATATATTCATCACTTTATATATATATATATATATATATATATATATATATATATATATATATATATATATATATATATATGTATATATATATATAAATTTCCGAAGATCAATGCTTAAAAATACGAGACTCGTACTCCATTTCTCTAACATAAATAAATATTTATTCAATAAAATAGTGGATTAGAGTAATGTAAGAAGTATAGGCGAAGTACACGTGTCACACACGAAAACAGTATCTGTGGTTCCACTTCCCAGGGAGTGGCTGATAACCTTCACACATAAGTTCCTTTGATTAGGTTCCCTCTCATGGGCTGTGGCAATTACAAATTTTCCACTTCCTCAAAGAAAGAGACGCTGGACCGTCCTACCGATCCAGAAAAATCGTTTCCACTATAATCTGTTCAGCTCACGAGTAAAAACAAGATTTGTTAGACTTCATTCGAAACTGTTTAATGAAAATTTTGAAAAAAACCAGTGTTTCTATGTTCTCCGAATTCCTGAACAGTTTGTCGTCTACTCATTTTCCTCTCGAGTGGATCAGATCGAATTTTGCATGCAGGAATTTCGCAGACTGGGAAGAGGAATATTAAAATACAGTCGAGAGCTATTCTAAAAATAAAAACGTTGTAAAATAGTCGAAATTCATGACAAAAATGGTAAATACAGAAAGATCGATAGTTCTTGTCTCCATTCATAGGGAAATTTAAAGAATCTTCGTTTCGAGGAGTTGTTGAATTGTGTGTCAGTGTGGGTAAACCAACAGAAATAACCGCATGACCGGCTCCGGATCTCATGCATAAGACTCAGACGAATCAGCACGCATAATCGAGGTAGTCTCCGATATAGTTTCGCTCGCGTTTGATTTGACTTGAACGAGACAATTCCACGCAAGGTCACGGTTTTTCAGTCAACGACAGAATATGTCAATCGATAACGCGTAGAACTAAGACGGGAAAATTTTTCTGAACACATAGGAACGAGCTGTGTCAGCATTTGACTCGCTATCTATCCGAAACGGTTCTGATCTGTTACGAGAGAACCATTACCGAACTTTACACGACACATTTTTAATAACGGTCCCAGACAGCACACTCAGTCTTTAAGACGTCTTTTTCTCGTCTTTTTTGGTCTTTACGTCTTACGGCTCATACAGACGTATTTTACACGTCTAAAAAGTCGTCTTTTTGGGGCCGTCTTTTTTACGGCAAAAATAAGACGACTTTTTTGCGTCTCATTTCTGCCGAGAAAAAGACGACTTTTTCGCGTCTCATTCTTGATGCGGAAAAGACGGCTTAAAAATACGACTTTTTTGCGTCTCATTCTGCCGTGAAAAAGACGGCTTCAAAATTTTACACATCTATAAGATGCACAGCATCGTACAACGACGGAAACAGCGTCGCACAACTCGAGCGAAATAATTGATGTCTTGCGCCTGGGATCAGTCGGATCTCAATGCGTATGCATCGTGTCGAGTATACAAGTGTGTTTCTTGAAACATGTCTAACGTGAATAGTTTGTGTCAGGTTATATGTTAAAGTAGCGTAAAAACACAAAAAGTAGTAAGTGCATAGTTCACGCGACATCCTAACCTGTAAAGTGAAAACATGGATATCGCCGAAGAAGAAGTAAGTGGTAAGTGCTACGTTAGCTGTACATCTTCATCCTCTTACTGAAATTCGTATATCTTTTTCCATAAAACATATTTTATTTTCAGTCGCTGCCACCAGTGAGGAATCGCTACTCACAGGCAGGCGCAGAGAGTATGAAAGAAGACAGGAGGAAGAGGAGTCAAGGAGCTGCTGCAATTGCCACTCATGGCAGGATGCTACGCTAAAGGCGCTTTTGTGGATCCTGCTCAATGAACCAGACAGCAGCCGCAAATATTATAATTCATTATTTTACCTTTAATAAT
>CM052325.1:10564695-10609735 GCA_028455615.1 Lasioglossum zephyrum
CCTAAATAAAAATACCTAATATGATGTACCTAAAATGACGTGTAAAAGATGCATAAAAGGTCCCTAAAAAACACCTGTAAGATCCCCAAAAGACGCCGAAAAGCTGTCTGAAAGACCCCAAGAAAGACGTATAAAAGATGCATAAAAGACGCATAAAAGGCCGCTAAAAAGACGTCTGAAAAATTCCCGAAAGATGCTAAAAAGCTGTCTGAAAGACCCCAAAAAAGACGTATAAAAGATGTATAAAAGACGCATAAAAGGCCGCTAAAAACACGCCTGAAAAATTCCCGAAAGATGCTAAAAAGCTGTCTGAAAGACCCCCAAACAGACGTATAAAAGATGCTAAAAATAGGTCTTAAAGCTTCATCTTTTAACCGTCTTTTTCATCGAACGAAAAGACGTCTGTAAGTCGCCTCAAAAGCCGTATAAAAGCTGTCTTTAAGACGTGACTTTTGTAACAAAGACGTGTCAAAGACCAATTAAAGACGAGTTAAAGACGAAAAAAAGTCGTAACGTCCTACAGCTTGCGACAGCCGTATAAAAGACGACTTTTAGCAAGCTTTGTGCTATCTGGGGTGTTTACGGTTACATGATTGTATACATAAATATTCAATATTTTCTAAACACAACATGTAATACATACTTAAAAGATGCAAACATCAGCAATAATGTAAGATAGTTTCTAGTATCTTATTTTTCGGAAAATGATTACCAGGAAATTTATAAATACGTGTGATAAACTTATCAAAGTGAAAAATGTAAATTTTTATTGACAAGGAAGCGTTGCAAATGGTTCGAATATATCTGCCCTGTAATTGCATGAACATTCCACTGTCCACTACCTAGGACAATGGCTTTTCTAAACATTCATTCAATACCCAATACAAGTTTTATCAATGAAAAACGTAAATTATTATTGGCAGGGAAGCGTTGCGAATGGTTCGAATAAAATATCTGCTCTGTAATTGAACATTCCACGGTCCACTGCCTACGACAATCGCTTTTCCCGCGTTAATTAGCTTCTAATTTGATCATCCGTGCGCCTCCCTGTTTCTTTTCATCTTTATTCGATTCGTTCTCTCTGGCGTGAAATCGTCTCGATATAATCATATTAGGCCTATTAATACGCTTGAACAGCTTGAAACGTTCAAGAAGGAAGTAGAAAAAAAAATTATAAATACTATATTTAATATAATAATTTATAAAATTATAAATATTAATATAAAAAAATTATTAGATAAGTTAAATTTCGTCCTTGTTCGAATTGCATACATAATATTTAAAGAAACAGGAAACTTCTGAATTAAATTGAAATTATTTGTATATCTATTGCGGCCTATGACGTCACTATTCTTCTTTAACCTTCGACGTACATTTATGCACATATTTAATATCAATTAGTCGCGAGATTAAATTTCGGCGTGCGCGGAAATTTGCATCGCGCGAATGAGATGCAAATTGCCTCGCGAGACGCATAATAATCAGTGTACAGAAGCTAAACACAAAGAAATAAATGCGGTTTTTCCGGCATGCGTTGGAAAAAAAAGACGAGATTCGATATATTAAAGAACGATTATTACATCTCGATCCTGGTTCGCACAAGAAAAGACACGTTATCTAGAATATTATTCGCAATTAAACGTTAATCACCTAATTTTAGGTGAGGTAATAACAAACATCTGCCATATGCGTTTCCGTTGAATATTCATCAATGAAAAAATTCACACTTACTCGTCGAACGCGAGATAAAATATTCCGAAGGCTTCGAAAAGAATCGATTTATAGTTTGCCGGTCAAAAAAAAAAAACAAAAAACGATGAACTGTCGACTTCGATTCAACGTCCTAGACCGGGCTTTCCCGTAGCATTGCGCTGGACACACGGCACGAACAGGTTTCAATTACAATTTAAAAATCCTCGAACAATAAATTTCGATCATCCGAAAAAAAGTCATACATAAAAACGAATAGCGGGTTTCACGCGTGTTTTTATCGTATTTGCAATTGGCGGCGAGGTGAAAAAGAAGAAAAATAAAGATACGTAAGCTCGTTTTCCGCGTACATTTATCGAAGTTCGCCGATCTCGATCACGTTCGATATCCGATAAGCCGATGACGTAACGGCGTTCCCGAAATGCTGGCTGTGGGGGAGGTGCGCGTTATTTCGGCGGTCGATTTGAATTCGTTAGTGGGAGGGCCGAGGAGTAAACACGAAGAAAGCGAGCAAAACGTTGGAGAAAAAAAAATCGACGGCCACGTGAAAAGCGTAAGGAGAAGGGGTCGCATGACATTAAAGTCAGGTGGCGATTGGCCGGGGGCTGGGGGCTCGACCGGATCGTTTAAAAATAAATTAGCACCGCGCGTAGTGTCGCGCGAGTTAAATTGAAACCGGCCAGTGCACTCGGGGAATTTAAGCCGGCCGTTCGATTGCTAGCGCGCGCTGTCCGAGAACCAGTCAGTCAGTGGTCAGTGGTCTGTGTTTTCTCTGTTGCTCGAAGAGAACTATAATAACTTAATAACTAGTGTATATAGTTAGTTGGCTGACACTCGGGGGATGACGCGCGGCCGGGAGCACGTGTGAGTGATCGGTGTGTGTTTCACAGTGTTTCACGGTTGCCGTTCATCGTTAGATCAATTCCCACTGTTATCTACGCGTGAATGTGCGCGACGAGAGGTTGAACCTAACCTCGAAAACGGCTCGCGCAACTCCGCGTCTAATAAATAAGTTCACGACCACGTTTCATGGTGCACCAGGTCCGTCTCCTCGTTTCTACGTGTTCGCGTGTGTCGCAGTGAATGATTTCGTTGAATCGTGTTTTCGAGATCGCAGTGATTTGGATGATCTCCCGCGAGACGGTGCGACAAGAATCGTGACGATGCTTATTTAAAAACTGTGACGGTGTCAACCCGAGGAGAATCGTCGGTCACTGACGTGTCTCGTGGCAACACGATGTAAAAGCAGGATTACGATCTGCACCAGAACAACGATATAATTATTTAGTACACCACGCGCACGTAAGTTTTTCATCTATTCGTTTAGCGCGCCGTGTTTCCCCGTTGCCACACCGTATCGCATCGAGTACTCCTTTTATTGTCGTTGTTGCGTCATTAATTCACGTATTACGTCGCGGCCGCGTCGCCGAATCGTCCCCCGTTCGTTCTAACAGAAAATACTGGACCGAACGATGTGTCAGTTGCGTAACGTCACCGATAACTACGCGGAAAACATGTGGACGTTGTTTCACCATGCTCTCTGTGGTTCTCTACGTTCTCTGTTTCCAAACAGTGATTTGTTGAGTCTCACGTGCGATCAGCGTCTTGTATGTTCCGAACAGCACGCGTTTTGATTTATCGGATACAATCGAAGTCATCTTTGACCGGTATTCCGTCTCGATCGATTCATACTAGAGCTTTAGATTTATCAGTAGATTTCAGATTTTTATGCAAAGTAAAGAATGTTCGCATTGATTGTAGGACACAGGAGCCAAATAAAAATTGTGTTCTTCTTTTAATGATCCTCTTAAGCTGAAACTAATACATTGATGTCCTTACATATTGTTAAATAGTGTCCACTGCTTGAAATTGTACCTGCCTATTTTTGTCATAAATGCATAAAATGCACAGTCTATTTATGAGATACTCAGACACTCTCATGAGATAGTGAGCTACAACATAGTTCCTCGAGGTTAATAATTATTTATATTGCTTCCTCTATAATCTTCCCTTATTCTTCAACATTTCATATACTTGGGTAAAGGGGCTAACTCTAATTCATACCAGTTGTTCTACAGGAGCAAACGACTCCAGGGTCGGCGTACAGAGTTTGGTGGACTGTTCATAGGTGAACCATGAGCAATATGCGTATCTACATGCTATGAGATGAGACAGCCTTGAGGCGAAATGTTCCGTAGTCTGCCAGATAGGGTGGCTGGGCTGTACTACGCCCATGGCCTGGTCTGCTCCTCCCATCCCATTGCTGTTATTTCATTGGCAATCTCGATAATGTTATTATGTTGGTGAGTAGATTTTGAATTGAATTAGCAGAACGATAAACCAAATGGATTGTCAAACATACGATTGTTTTGTGCTCAGCTATCCCTTGGTCAATTTACCGATGCCTGGCAATGCGCCAAGAACTATAATCAATCATACGTTCGTACCTGAAAACAATACGGAGGACTCTGTCTTCTACGTGCAACAAGTGGTGTTGCGAGCTGGGGTTATTCCATGGACGGAAGAGCTGACGCTGATGGACGCATTCCGGGGACCACTTTATGAAATTTTTAATCTGCTAGAGATTATACAAAATTATCAGCATCCAGAAACGTAAGTATAACTCATTCTCACATACAATGTTTAACGGTTCTTTATAATTTGTTTTTCTTTTATCTATCTGGTAGATTAAAAACACTCGGCCAAGTATGTTTACATATCGAAGCTGTTAAAAAAAGAAACGGTAAAAAGCCAGAGGTGTTGCCGGAATACAACTGTCTTGTCCTTTCTCCTGCGAACTTGTGGCAGAGAAGCATAGAATTATACGCACAGGATACAAATCTGATAAACACGATATATTCGTATCAGGTACAGACATTTAGACAACAATTCATCATCTGTGATCCAAGGATAATATGAATAGTAAGTAATTAGAATGAATTTTTTTATTGTAGAATCTACAAAAAGGTAAAGTTAGTTTAGCCGAAATCATGTTCGGAATGAACCTCAAGGAAACTGGAATCAAACGGTACCCGATCCGTCTTCGACAGAGAATATTGCAATACGCAGTAACTATATTCCTAAGGGAATACGACCAAGAGTAAGTAATTAATCAAAACTCCTGACTAGGCTGTGCCTTTTTCTGAGTTCTAAACTTGTGTCCGTTAATTTACAGATTCATCAAAGGATTGCATCACAGATTAAAAAGTTACTATCACCTTCACCAAGCAGATGGGGATAACGGCTCGCACGTGCCCACAGACGAGACGTTGCACATCATCTACCCAGGAGAGTTCAATTACAGTGACTTTTTCCCGTTAATGATGACTTTCAATGCTCTGTTCTTTTACGTTTACTTCTCCGTGAGGAAGATAGAACTGATTAAATCAAAGATTGGGATAGCATTTAGCGCGACTGTGACAGTGATAGGTTCGCTGTCCATGACTGTGGGTGTATGCTTTTTTTTTGGCTTAACGTTAAGTTTAAGCGGGAAGGAAGTGTTTCCATATCTGGTGATTATCGTAGGGTTGGAAAATGTGTTGGTATTAACAAAAAGTGTAGTGAGCACTCCGGCGCACCTCGATGTGAAAATCAGAGTTGCCCAGGCTCTGTCCAAAGAGGGTTGGTCCATTACTAAGAACCTGCTCACAGAGGTGACTATACTGACGATTGGTTTGTTCACGTTCGTACCAGCTATACAAGAGTTTTGCATATTCGCGATCGTCGGTTTGGTCAACGACTTCTTTCTACAAATGGTTTTCTTCTCGACGATTCTTGCGATCGACATCAGACGTACAGAGCTCTCCAGTGAAACGTCCAAGTTCCACATGCCGCATATACTAACGACGCGCAAGCAACAGTTCACCACAACCATAACAAACAGAAAGCCAAACATTTTCCGATCGAAGTCGCACCCGAGATTGAACGGCCTGTCCAACGGTCCGACGAACGTTATAGCCCCGAACACGCAGAACACTCACACATTGGGAAAAATTCCAAAACGCTTGCGTATAGTGCACTTCTGGGCGAGAACGAGAATATTCCAACGTGCCTTTATGGTGTGGATGGTCGTCTGGATCAGTATGATCGTGTACAACTCTGGCATCGTCGAGCACGTTATACATCTAAGCGACACGCTGAAATCCGAGTCTGAGATCGATGGGTACACCTTGGACAGGCCTCAGTCGCTGAACAACTACGTCGAATTAAATACAATGAAACCACTGTCGATGCTCTCTGCCACCGTCGTCCCGGATCATTTAAATAGACAGGTAACGCATCAAAATTTATGTATACAGTTAATTAATGTTTGAATAACTCTTTTTATGTTGCCACAGGATGATCTAACTAACAACGTTACCGAAGAGTTAAACAAACTTAAGCCAGTTGACTTTCCACCGTGGAATCGTTTATCGTTTTATCATTGGTCGTCGGTTCTTTCTATGTACAATATTTCTGCTGCCGGTGGACGAATAACTATACTACCGACCGTGAAATTATCTCACGCAGTGAGTCCGCAGTTGGTCAAACAAATCAGCAATCCGAACGACGTGCAACAATTTCAATGGCACAGCCTTGCTACAGCTGCTCTTGATCCTTTAGACTTCTCAGGTATGCATGCCCGTTATTATCATAATACATAATCATTAGAAATTATACAAACGTTGAAATTGTTGCAGATATGGAGTTGCCAAGCAGATCCGAGGGTAGAGGTTTCAATGCGGACGCGCCGTTCATTCCTTCGAGCCCTATGGAGATCTTTCTGGCCGCAGTACTTTGTCTTATAAGCGTGATCGTCGTTGCGTACACAATGGTGGTGCTCTACAGATGTATCTGTTCAAGAAATTATGCCGAATGGAGGGCCAGCTGGCATCAGCCAGAGAAAGCCCACGATTCCTCGACGCAATTAGTTCTGGAGGCGCTGCCATTGGTCCTCGAAGGACACACGCAAGAAGTCGAGTGCATTGCCACAGACAGCAACACCATCGCTAGTACATGTCTAGCTGGGCACATACGAGTTTGGGATGCGACTTCCGGTGAACAGCTGGCTCATGTAGACAGGAGACAATTCTTCAGCAGTCCGAAGAAAAACTTGAGCCAAGCAACAACAGACGTGGACGAACTAATGTCAGATTACGAGAGTGGCTCGCCTCCTTCGAGAGGAGAAATGGAAAGTACTAATTCGTTCGGTCTGTACTCAGCAGTGAACTATAGGAAATCATCTCCTGGATTAGGCAACGCGCAAAAAGGAACTTCTAACAGCATCGGTAAAAGACACTCGATGGGAAACACGTTCGAGTACGAGTATCAGGCGAACGAATCAAATGTGGAGAAGAGGACACGTCTGCGAAGAAGTTTGGACAATGCTTATGATATTCCTGATTTGAAGTCAGCTATTAACATCAAGTTCTCCTCGATGAAATATACTGCCCCGACGCAACAGAACTACGAACAAGGATTTGATTTCGGAGACCAGTATAAATATTTATTCGAGGAGCACAATAAATCGATAGACGAATTGCGGAAGTCGGATAGCGCCGAACAATTGTGTATGCCCAGCGGCAGATTGAACAGGTCCGGCTTGGTAGATAGTGCGTCTTCGCTGAGCACGGATAAAACTGTTCAATATGCTCGGGTGTCCGCTATCTGGTGTATGGATTACCAGGAGAACCTGATAGTCGTGGGTTGCGCCAATGGAAGCTTGGAGTTCTGGGAAGGTACTACGGGTAGGTTCAAAGTAAGTAGCGATTTGAAATTGTCCTTGATGTTGTTATCATCCCAGGAGGATCGAAAGCAATACGAGACAAAATACTCGAAAGGTTTAACAAAAAGAAAAGCAACGAACGATACGTTTCAGTGCTTGTTCGACGATGGATCAGGATTTGGGATATCGGCAGTGAAGTTTGTAGGTAGCAGAGTTGTAGCAGCCAAGCTGAATGGCTCCATAGACTTCCTGCAGCTGGAAAGCTACAGCGAAGGCCAGCAAATCGATTGGGGTTTCACTTCGTACAGAAGAAGTAAGTTTGTTTAGAAATGTGTTTAGCATTGCCGATCTGCCCTTCTTCTCACCGTCTTCTTTTTATAGCCCACGTTAGAACGGGAAGTGCTGGCTCGCCTATGGATATAAATAACATCATGCAATCCGAAGAAGACCTTCGTTGCATAAAAATTAGTTCTCACCGGGCACATCAACAAGCGATAACTGTGCTCGACAGCGAGGGTGGTCGCGTGTTGACTGGTAGTCAAGATCACACTCTGAAAGTATATAGGTGCGTGTGAACATTTTTTCTCGGACCTTGAATCGCAGTAAACGTTACCTAATTTTGTTCGTATGCCTTAGGCTAGAGGATCAGTTGCCATTATACACGCTTCATGGTCACTGCGGGCCCATATCCTGTCTGTTTATCGACAGGATGAGTCCAATGACATCTGGCAGTGGATCTCAAGATGGACTATTATGCGTTTGGGATCTCCTGACAGGTACGTGTTGTATTAATGAAGCACGATCGAGGAAGCACGACTATCTGTTAGAGTTTAAGTTTTCTAATTGTTTTCTGTCTACACAGGAACATGCATGTACAGTATACAGGCCCACGACGGCGCTGTGGCAGCTATTACATGCTCCGTGTCCTATGTAATAAGCATCGGTACCGATGAGAGGCTGTGCGTTTGGGAGAGATTTCAGGGACACTTACTACACACTCTTCCGGCACACAGATCGGCGTACAGTTTACAGTTACTCATGTTAACGCATCATCTACTCATCACCAGTAATCAGGTACGTGATCTAATTTTCTTGGGAGGGTTGCTATTTCGTAACGTTGTATTCATTTATACGTGTAACTTGTACACTTCTAGGGGTCGTTGGTAGTGTGGGATGTAAGGACAGGTGAACCTGTGCGCGAAGTGAGGCTGGGTCACAAGGACAGTTGTATTTTCGTGAAACAAATGTTAGCGTTAAGGGACAGCGTGGTCTGCGACTTCGGCCGACAGTTGCGTGTGATCAGGTTTCCGTTGGTCTCCGACAAGCTAGACTAAGAGAGTATATGTACTTTGTACATAGCTGTTCTTTTTT
This sequence comes from Lasioglossum zephyrum, assembly GCA_028455615.1. Classification (NCBI taxonomy): domain Eukaryota; kingdom Metazoa; phylum Arthropoda; class Insecta; order Hymenoptera; family Halictidae; genus Lasioglossum; species Lasioglossum zephyrum. The sequence continues at coordinate 10,573,481 of CM052325.1, forward strand.
TCCTTCTCTTTTTTGTTCCCTTCGTTCTAATTCTCTTTCTTTATTTAATTTTAATACTTGAGCGAGGCCAAAACGAGTCTTCGCTTTCGCGGATAGACGAACATTTTTACACGACGTACTGTTTTATATTTTGAGCGATTCTACACGTTTTTAAGAGGAACGTTTTTTAACACGAACGACCGTGTGTCATGGTCGCGCCTTAATATATTTATACTCCGTTGACACGGTGCGGAAACGCGCTTGTTCTGGACAACGGAGAACGCGGAGATATAGTGTTGCAACAACTGTGAAAACGGAAACTGTAGTTGACGATGGCACAAGACACGTGAAACGATATTGGTGGGACGGTGTCTCTGTTCGTTGTCTTAGATTTATGGCTGTGCTACAATTCGAAGCATCCAATGATTTCAAGGACAAATCCGGTACGCCTTGGTCAATTTTATAGGTAGGAAACTGCATTTGTTGAACCGGTGCTGTCTCGCGTGAACACGGAGGTGCTGGATTTTCACTTCTGTGTTGCAAAGCCAAGTACATAACGATGTTAATTAAGCTGTCGCGTGTGCGAGGACGGCTGGTTAGAAGTTTAATGAGCGAAGGAACGCGACGAGTTTGTGTCCAAGTATTCGACCTTGGAAGTTTCGACGATAGATGTTAACGAAGTTTTACATTTATTGTATAGATAAAAATGTCTCTGTACACGTGCAACGCGAAATCGGTCTTGCACGTGCTCACGGTCTAAGAGTGCCTTTATACTGTCTCTGTTTAGCGGAACTAAATGGGAGAATTGTTGTGGTAAAGGACAAACGAGGAGAAATACATTGAAGGAAGGGATCTCAGTCTTCTAATACGTAGGAGAACCTCTACGTAGCTTAGAGAAGGAGACTCGAGATCGTTCACGAACTCGAGATCAAAAAATGTTCATCTTCAAAGACTTGTTCTGTACTGTTAAGTTTGAATACTTGCATTCGAAGAATCTTCACCATTTGTCACCTCCTGTACTAAACGCTTAGTCTTGTTTAGCTTTAGCCTGCGGTCTATTTTTGTAAGGAAGAATCGTGTTTCCTCGTACGCCGAGCGAACTTTGGGTCCTATTTTATATGTGTAATTTGTAGTAAGACTTACAAAGAGTGTGTAGAAACGAAATATATTGTTCGCTTCGCGACCACGTTTGATGGGATGAGCGCAGGGTGCGCACACCTCTGATCAAGTCCAGTGCGAGAAGCTACGTAGCATCGTTGTTGAAGAATGTCTAATACGGAGGGGTCTCCCAATAATTAGCTGGACGAGAAAATTTTTTCAATCTATTCGATAGGAATTATGTATTCCTAAGTTCAAGTGTATCGTTTGATCGCGCCCAAACTTTCTACGCTTCCGACAAATGTGATATAGTATTGTAAAAGAACTTCCAGTGAAACAATGCAATTTCTGGTGATTGATTAAGAGGAGACTAAAATTGTGATTAGCTTGTGTTAGATTTTCAAGGGTCCAAAAGGGCGCGAACATATTTCTATGTGTATGAATATCCAGTAAATTTTGGGACACTCCATCCGAGATAGAGGTTTAAATATGAGTGTTGCGAAATGAATGTTACAACATAGTGATCTAATACGCCTTTAGACTGAATTGTAAGACGATTTGTATCGACAAGTCTCTTTTATTTTCTGATACCCTGTTCGAGGTAACTAGCGCTCGCGATCACGATCATGATCTATTAATATAGAGATTAATATATATATATTGTATATACACACACACACATACATATACATATATTTTTCTTAACCAAAGTTGTAAATCGTATCAGGTCGTGACACGCTCGTGTGAGTCGTTAAAGTTAAGCCAACAAAAATGAAAGTACATTATTGCAAAAGCAGAGAAAGAAAATGGGGGGAAAAATAGTAAGTGCTTCTAACGGCGCAGCTGGTTGGCTAACAATCATTTAGGAGTCCGTGTGATTTTTATATTTATTTAATTAATTTACCAAGTGCAAATCTGTCATACACCAGATATATCATCCTTAATAAATTCTCACATTTACTAAATCTTAGTTTCTTTCTGTTTCTCTTCCCTTTTTCAATCAGAATTCAGGGTATTGGTTGTTAATAGCTTCGCTAAAGACTTCTGAGAACATCACGAAAGTTTCCTTCTTGGTAAAACCGTTTAGATGTTTGAAAACAGTAATTAGTTCGCGAGAGGTCAGGGGAATCCTCAAGGTGTATTTATAATGGTCATGGTAGCAACCTGATAATTAAATTAGGTGAACCTGCAGAAACCTGCCATCTATCTTCCGATCTCGATAATTTTTCGATATTCTCGATAAAATTTCGACATTCTGAACAATTTCTCTGTAGTCGCCAAGCTTGGAAAGTCTGGTGTAGTAGTTGTAAATTGATAATAAGAATCAACAATGTCTACATTGGTGGAAGTTTCCTGCGGGAGCTCGATCCGATGAGAATCGTTTTGTTAATGCAGAGATAAGAGATCAATGGAAGACATATCGGTATAATTCCGCGATTAGGCCTCGTGCGTAATGGCAGATGCAAATTTTAATCTTTTATAAGCAGCATAGAGTTCAATAATCCCCAGATACGGTACCACATTTTCTAATTACTATTTTCCATGCGGGAACATGTAACAGTGGGGCAAACTTTTAGTAGTTTAGGGAAGAGACGATGAATCTTAATCAACGGAATTCTCATTGATTAAGATTAAATAATACAAAAGTGTTATTGTATATATGTAGAAGATGATGGATTGTTAGTATGTACTTTGCAAGTACATTAAATATTAAAACTATCGCAGCTATTACGAATTTATATATTTTCTTAATGTAGAATGGAAAATTGATTATATTTATCAAACTGCATTGCGCTATTATTAAATATTGCACACTCGAAGATGGTTGATCGTATTGGAGAATACAAGTACATACTTGTTCGGAACAGACAGCGTGGTTGATAAGCCCGTCGTTGTCTCGAAATCGGATCCACGGATAATATTTTCTAACGATGGAACTTCAAAACCGTTTTGCAAGGGAAATTTCGTTTAGAATTTATTTAAACTGTCAGTTTCACTATTCGTTAAAAAAATGTTGAAAGACTTAGAGTGTAAATGGTCTTTTTTCATAGAAGTAGACACTAATCAAAGCTGTCATAATCTGACAGTTTTGAATTATTCGAGTTAAACATAGAACATCTGATAGAGACAACATAGATAAGTGTATCGAATATGAATATTTATGTTCTGCAATCCTTTAAGAAGATAAGCCTCTCATAGTGGAAAAGCTTTGCATTATATTAGAAATACAGTTCAGTGGTAGCAAATAACTCTTTTCCTAAACAGTACAGTGTTTTACCAATGCAATAAATGCAATTGCAATAAATGTTTACCAAGATATAGGAATTGTATATCTCTTAATACTTAATACTAAATCTAACAATTTTCGATTGAAAAATCGAAATCCGACCAGTTGCAATTTTCGAAAAAATTTCTTTCACGATTGGAGTAAACTAATTGCTTCAACTTCACGAAAAAGTTCAAATCGCATAGTACAATATTAGATTCCGAGTTGTTTTCCGCGAGCGTCCGAATATTAAAGGGAGACACTGTGCGTATTTTTGCAAGAAACGCGTGAAATCCTCGGTTCAATGATGAAGGCCCCGGGACTCGGGTGATTAGCCTAAGCACACATGACACCTTCTGAACGAGTTTCTGTTTCTGCAATGAATCCTTAATCATCATACGCGACTGGGGACTGCAGACGTGCGCACACAATGCCCGGCTCATCAATAAACAATTTTCCGCTCATCCGACAATGTCGTCAATTCGCAAAGAAGATTAGCAGCGACACGTTCCATCCGTTGTCACCAAAACACGACTATCACTGTTCGCCTAACCGAGGCGGGTCGCATTGGCCCATAGAAGGGGAATATCCGTTCATGAAACAATTCGTTCGAGTTGGAAGAGAAGGAGAAAGAAAATGTGTTCGAGAAGGAAGAGGAGAAGGTAATGCAAGGTACGCGGACATTCGCTTTTGTTGGTCGTTCAGTGGCTAGGCACACTCCAGACCAGGAACCAGGCCCTCCAGCTACACTCCAGCTAGGCCCGAGTTTCCCTTCAGAACCGTTCTCCCTTGGTCAACCGAAGATTTCGATTACGTTATTAAAGAATCCCGAAAGGAGGAGGAAGGATTTTTACAAGTAGAAAAGGAAGAGGAGCTCAAGCTTTTTCACCCTCAAATAGAAGATTTTCAAAGGAACTTTCCCTGGAATTAATTTTAACGCTGATAGAGCCTACAAGATTGCTATCATCTAGTCGCTGTGTGGAATGACGAGTGTAATCACTGGTGCACGGTAGTCTCGAAACTAGTCAAGAAGAGATTGATATCTCTGAGAATTTTGATGGAAACCAAGGAAATGTCAGCTCTATAGATAAACCGTGATTTCAGAGATTGAATCACACTGATTAGATATCTTTGCTGACTGCGAGGCAGACCAGGTCAACGAAAGTGAAGCTGGAGAAAGGAACCGCATGTCCTTCGTGGCAATTAGAGAGATGTTGAAGGTAAAGATGAAGATCTGAGCGTTCACAGAGAAGAATTCTCTGTGGTCGTGTCTCTATTTTGTGGTTGAATGCTGATTCGATCGGAGGAAATAACGCGAGGAAACAAATTTCTGTAGAAACCCGAGGAAAATCTGAAGAGGAATCAAAGGAGAATTTCAATGATTCTTGAATAACAGTTTGCTTGGAAGATTTTGATTTTTTATATAACTCCGACGTACTTAAATACGAAGGATGCTGGTGTAAAGTTCGTGGAGACTGAAGAGAGATCGAAGTGCAATCTGTTGGGACCGCAATCATTCAAAATGGCGCAGACACCGTCCCTGAACGATGAAGCAACTTACAAGTATGTTTACATTTTTTCTATTTAGTTAGCGGTATTCACTTTCGTTTTTCTTTCATGAAAATTCTCAAAGTTATATTGTTTTATGCATTTGCGATCAGAATGAGTTAGCGCAGTTTAAAACAGGAGGAAAATTAAGGTGATTCGTGTTAAAATGATTCAAGAAAGAATTTAATTTATATCTAGCTTGCAAATTTTTGCAGCAAAATTTTTATTTTGTTATATATACTTATTTGCGTAGTAGTAATAGAGAGTGGTCACAAGGAAACTTCTGTAGCATTTGTTTGTATTACCAATAGTTTACGGCCAGCTCGACGATTAGCAATCGAAAGTTAAATATTGTTTAAATGATTCGACAAGCTAACGGTGTGTTTTCTTGTTTGAAAGAGGACACGCTCGTGTTATTGACGTCAACGTTGCTTTTGAATTCCGATGATGACTCGATACATATGTTTCATTTTACATTTTATTTGTCAAACAGCCTGCTCGAAGAACTGTTTATTGCTATTTTTAACGGGACTAGCAATTAAAAATACCAGTGTCCAGATTATTCTCGAGTGTTTGCGTATCTTTACAAGCTGAAATAAAAATCTTATCAGTTGTTATTTTTCCTATTTAAGTAACGTTTCATACAATTTTTTATCGCTTATCTACATCTGTATTTAAGTGATGGCGAAGCTCAGTTTCTCAAGTGTTTATCAAAATAAATAATATGAGATAGTCTAGTGGTAAAATAATAAATAATGTGAAAATGGGTATACTGATGTAGCAACTCGATTGCTACCATAGTACGGGCATTTCTACCTAGGTCCGGTACGGGTCTGGTGAGGATAGGCCTATTACACATCTGGCAAACAGATTCGCCCTGGTCGGAACTACCCTATCAGTAAAACGACCTTGGTTCGTGACGGGTTTGGCTAATTGAGGTATTCGAACATACCTGGTAGTCATCCCCGCACGAACAAGGAAATCCCGCGGAACGCGCCGAAGAGTGTCCGCGGTCAACCGTTCATCCCCCTTCCAAGGGCACGCCGTTCATTGTGCAAGTCTAAATAAATAGCTCTCCGAAGGCGTCGGAGGGCGTCTTCTTTCCTGTAGTTACCTAGAGTTAACATCGTGACGTTCCGTTCCTTGTACCCTTTTTATGAACAATTTTATTGTGAAAGTAAGTGAATCTGGAGAATGTGGTGAACTTCTAGTTTGAGATTACTTCACTGATAAATTCTGAAGTTAGAATAAAGGAATAATGCGACAATGACTGGCAGCAAAATGTAAACAATAATCTGGAGGCACGACTTTCATATCACGGCCAAGTACTCGTCTCGATATGCGGAAATGCAATTTATGCAACGTAATTTATGCAATACAACGAGCATTTCTTCGAGTGAATGTCGGTGCTTAGACGCGCTTAGACCTTGGGGCAACTAGTGTCACATAATTATTACGTTTCTATCATGTTAGTTTATTGTAATCTGTTTCCCGGGACTTTCTGCATAGAGATGCATCTTACCTTGATACATACGTATACATATGCGAACATATACATGTACGTGGACGTGTGCGTATGTATGTGTCAACAATTCAGATAAGAAGTTCGACGAACCATCAACAATTAATTAGAGATGTTAAGAAATTCTCGGTGAACCTATTAAGATAAGTATTTTAGTATTTCGAGATGTAATTAACTGAGTTAGTGATTTCTGACTGATATTTATTGATTTTTAAGTGCCAATATCCTTTCCCTTGAAATATCTCAAAACAAGAAGATACATGACTTATTGTTAGACCACTTTCAGAATTACGGGCACAGTTCTGTTTCCATCTGATTCATGCTACTGCCGTTTATCATCGTTTGACGAATTCTTTCGCACAAACGTGGCTCGAACGGTTAATCGATTGTTATTTAACATCGCAATTACATAATTCTTAGTTTCTTATCGGTAGCCGTAATAACGTGTCGAGATAAGTCGCCTATACACATTAGTATCGTTACTTAAAATCTCGGCCTAACTGCAATGTTTGCATGCTAATCGAGGAACCGTTCGAGGATTTCGTTTAAAGTTTAACCGTATCTAATCGCTCGGCAATGACGCGTACTTAGAACGACACTTAAGCCGCGACTCAACAGTCGTTCATCCAATTTTTGTTCACTTGTTAACGTTAAACGCTCCTACAGCTAATCACCCAACAACTGTTCAAACGAATAATTTCATCGATCAATAAATCTTCGCGTTAAATTATTCTTTACATAGTTATATATCGCCGGCCGAATGTAAGAACTAGGTAACTTATAATTCCTTATTTTAGAGAAATTGATGAAACAGTATTTTAAGGTTTTAAGATTATGGGTAGAGAGACCGTTATTTTGAACAGAATGCTAATATCTGCTTATATTTCTTTATTTTAAGTGGAACCATATATGAAAAAACATCATTTTGCATTGAAAAAAAGAAGAAGAAAAGAAAAAGAATTGAAGTTGCTTACTTTTTACATTAACAAGATTAAACTAAATTATGATTCATTAGATGTCGTAGATCACTTTGATAGGTTACCCAGTTTTTACATGTTAAATTCTACTTGATTTTCTTCTTTAATACGAAGTAGATAACTCAAAACCTCCAAATTTCAAGTTACCTAGTTCTTACATTCAGGCGGAGATATATTACAAATTTTAGACTGCCCAAAATAGGATGAATTGACAGACGAATATTACCAAGAAAAACACAATCGATTTTTCTTCGAGCTTTTCAGAGACATTTCATTATTATTCTCTTGACATTTTTATAACCAGTCTAACGACGCTCGGTTATTTATGTTACTCTTTTACGGTCCCTTTTGCGTAATCAACAAGCCAAGGTTATAAATAATCGTTTTATCACACCTGCACAATGTTGAGGAAACAATTAATGCAATTATGTAACCAATTGTCCAACTTTTTCCGGCAATTCTTAGGCATCGGACTATTACCATAGCATTTAGCATTTTTAAACGCATCCTTTGATCATTGGAAAATATTCTCAGCGAGCGCATAAATCGCGAAATCCTCCGTAGGAGGTCGTGATCGTAAAACAGAACGTTAATGATTATTTGATGACTCGATCGCAGGCTTGTGCGAGAACCCGAAATCTCGGGAAACCCGACGCTCAGGACGGGTCGGGAAATCTCGGCCGAGACGGGTCGGGTTCCCGAAAGTGCGATACGTTTCGGGTTCCCGAAATTCTTCGGGACCCCGAAACTCTTTCGGGGCCTCGAAACCGCTCGGGATCCCGAAGCGTTTACGGGTCTTACTCGCCTATGGCTCTTCGAAACGTGATCCCAAGAGGGAGAGAGCGTGTATCGAGAAAACGTTATACATATCTATATCTACATCTATAGGTGTAGGCTCGCCACTCGGAGATGACTTCTCCGTACATAGGTATACAATCTATACATACGATATATGTATACATACGATGCATACGATGAATCCCACAAGTGCTACATATTATTACGAACGTACAGGTATATACATATACAATATTATATATAAATTATATATGCGTGGATTAAAAAATGTCAACTAAATGCAAGTAGCGTAATGATATTAATATTTATTGTATGTAAAGAATGGAAATAATTATTTTACAAAGTTTAAGAAAGAAAATGTGATCCCGATTCGATCCCGAGTTTCGGGATCCCGAACGGTTTCGGGGCCCCGAAGAATTTCGGGAACCCGAAACGTATCGCACTTTCGGGAACCCGACCCGTCTCGGCCGAGATTTCCCGACCCGTCCCGAACCCGAGAAATCCGGGTTCTCGCACAAGCCTGACTCGATCGAGCCAAGAATCTTTTTTTCCTTGGTTATCTAACGCTTAATTGTTAAGCGATGGCTGTATTCGATTTCAAACTTATAATCACAGGTTTTGCAAAAATTCATTCTACAATAACTTCGCCTAATTGCCGTGACTGAAGCACCATGATTATCGAGCTCTTTATCAAGACTGATCCCTATTACCGAGGAAAGTTCTCATGAATGATGGATCTAGTGGCGACGGAAGATTATCACGATAAGTGACAACGACCGTTTCTATTGAACTTCAGATATAGCCTCAGACGATTGTGCTAGATTACGTTTGTCTTCGGATGGCTTAATTTTCCCAGCCGACTTATCACTTTGGAGCTTCCTTCCTTTCGTATTGACCATTGTTCGCGCCTTCACCTCGTTATCGATCAGAATAGAAAAATTCCGACCTGTCACAGACGGGAGAAAAACAGTCGACGCTTAATACGAATTAAGCCAGGATAATAAAGATAAACCGAGGCCAGAAGCTGTATTGAAACAGCAGAGACAGGCGTTGCCAGAACCGCGTTACCTGGAAATTGACGTTTTCACTGTTCTTTTCCATTTTTTCCAAAAATACTTGTACAAGAGTACGCAGAAAAATTGTGTTACTCCTTTCTTAAATGGTATAATATTTCTAAATCTATCTATATAAATACAAATTAAATGCTGGACCGATTTGGCTAATTTTCTTTTAACAAATGTTCGTGATTGTTCGATTAAGGTTTTTAGGGAAAGAAAAATTGGAAAAAATGAAAGTGTTCAAGACAATAACTCACAATTCGAACGATGAATATTATGTGTAATTATTTTTTCGTTTTGTTCGTTATGGTTCCGAGATAAGTTTTCAGGAAAAAAATTCGAGACAATCACAAAGGAAAGTCGAAAAATTCGGACAAACTGGAAAAACCATAATTTTTGAAACTTGTTGCAGATTGCAGGTTGACATGTTCTCATGTTTCCTTTGTTTACACATTTCCAATAGCTCTTTGCAAATTCACAAAACGATCAGAAACAAATTGATTGGAATTTGGACAGGACAATGTCTGTCGGGTCAGCTTAATATTGAAAACCAGTTAATATTGAAAATGCTAAAAATGTATTATTTCGTCATTACTTTTAATTTACTTTCTCAAGATGGTATTTTCATTAAAACATTTTAGTATATCATCACTAGCCTGTGGATCTTTCTCCTTCCAATTATATTTTAGAAGCTGAAATTCAATCCGCAGTCTAACCGTTATATTACTTGGCACGAATATTGCAAAATAAGTTTCCAATGAATTCATTACTTTATTTTGAACAGTAACGCATACTCGGAATTAGTATCATTAAAAAGGTAATTCAACGTGACATAAATCGACCGAGTGCGACGTAGTAAATCGTCGTCGTCCGTCGTCGCATTAACGGATTAACGTTCGTCGACGGTTCTTCTGTCTTCTTATCGCGCCACTGCTCTAATCTTAAGAGAGTAGTTTATTGGCTATTTCTCTCGATCCTGGCTCCTCAGCCAAGAGAAACAATCGAATTGTTCGATGCTTGCGGAAAATCTGATAAAACAAGAGAAAATAAAATCTCTTAAAGGATTAGGGGTATCGTTGACATCCGACGTCATGCTATTCGCGTGGCACCAGCATGATACGACAGTTATTATCAATAGGGATTGATGTAATCACTGAATCTATAAATTGAGAGGTCAGTGAGAAATGCAGAGACTTGGTCAGTGTCTAGCGAAGGAGAAATCGGTGTGAGGTGGTGTGATGAGGTGGGTTTCAAGATAATTTTTCGTGTTAGAGAACATTCGAGTGGAAAGCGTTCTTTTAAAAAATTCATTAATTTATTTAGATTTGCTACGAGTTTCCTTCGTCGTTAATTTTTTTAACATTAAACCTATCACAGTCGGTCAAATGATCGGTTTCATATTTTTCATTTTGCGATTATCCAAATTATAAAATTGCTTACGTGGAAATCGATTTGTTACATTTTTCTATCCAAACACGTGTTGTGATACAAAATTGCACAAAAAATATAATTAAACAGAGCCTTGTCATTTTTATAAGCTGAAACATTGGAATCGTTTCTAGTGCTCGATAGGTTTAATGTTAACATTAACGAGCGGGTTTTCTCTAAATAATGGGAAATAAATACGGCACCACGTTCGCCTAATCGAGAAGAGAAATTTCAACGGTGTGCTGCAAAGGAAAGGGAAAAACTTCGTTTCACACAAGTATATAAATCGAGAGAGTTACGTGTGCAAACTGGTGCTCCGGGTTACGCAAACCTTGGGGAACGTGCACCGGTGCTTATGTAATCGTAGTAAATCGGAGTGGAGGGCCCTTTCACGCCGAAAGGATCTGTGTCAATGACAGAGGCCACAACAGTCGACGGAATAAAAAAACCGACTGATGGTCTGTTAGTCATCCTCCCAGTTAGTCGATTCGATTCACTTTTCTCGTTTCAAATTACACCTACTCGTTCTTCTCGCAAACGCATCGAATCCGCTGTCTAGCGATGACCCAATAATTGGTAGACCGTGTTCAGTGTTCCCTCTGAATAACGAATGTGATCTGCTCGTTAGGAATGGAGAGAAAAGTTTGCAAGCGGAGATGAACGGTAACGCGGAAGTATCTTCGATATCGAAGCTTCGCCAAGCACTGCCACAATGTTCTGCGGTTTGCGCAAAGAATCTTCTGATGTTGACGTTCGGGTCTACCCTGGGATTTTCCACGATCCTGATCCCAGAGCTGAAGAAGGAAGACTCGGAAATCCCGGTTACCATGGAGGAGTTAACATGGATCAGTGAGTCTGCTAATAGTTTTTCGTAAGAAGCCTCTTAGTCAAGCAATTATAAAATTAACTAACGTTTTCCCACGTTTACAGGCAGCTTGAATCTCTTCCTGGTGCCTATCGGTTGCCTGGTGAGCGGTCCGGTGTCTCAGTACCTGGGTCGCAAGAGGACAATGATGCTGATCAACATCCCCTTCATCATAGCGTGGATCATCTTCCACTACGCCAACAGCGCTGCAATGCTGTTCGTCGCGTTGGCTTTGACAGGATTGACCGGTGGCCTCTTGGAGGCACCTGTGATGACGTACGTGGCAGAGGTTACACAGCCGCATCTTCGTGGCATGCTGTCTGCTACATCCAGCATGTCCGTTATCCTTGGAGTCTTCACCCAGATGTTGAGCGGGAAGCTAACTAACTGGAGAACAGTTGCCTTGATCAACTTGGCTTACCCTGTCACCTGCCTCTTCGCTCTCTGCTTGGTTCCGGAGAGCCCCCATTGGCTTGCCGGTGAGTTCCGAGTCGGAAGAAATGTTTAACTTTCAAGTTGAAATAGTTCCGAGTGCAAAGGGTTAAGATCTACAATAGATCTTACGTTTGTAATGCAATTTAGATTCCAATTGATCTTGTATTTCAGCGAAAGGAAAATTGAAGCGAGCGGAAGACGCCCTTTGCTGGCTCCGGGGTTGGGTGAGCCCAGCCGAAGTGAAGACAGAATTCCAATATATATGTCAAGAGGTGCACAAGCCAGCAGAGTCGCGACAGAAGGTCTGGCAGGAGTTCAAGAAGAGGACGTTCTACATGCCCTTCCTCCTGGTCACTTGGGCCTTCTTTGTTGGGTCGTTCGGTGGCACGATAAGCTTGCAAACCTTTGCCGTGATCGTGTTTGAAAAGCTAGACGCACCAATCGATCAGTATACGGCTGCTGTGATCCTAGGTCTTGCGCAACTGCTGGGCACGCTGATCTGTGTGTCCGCCATTCACTTCACTGGGAAGCGGAAGTTGAATTTCCTGTCCATCGGTGGCACTGCGTTCTGCTTCTGCGCTGCAGCCATCTACGGGTGCTTGAAGGACAACGATCTGATCGAGGGACAGAACTTAAGGTGGTTGCCTACCACCTTGCTGATCGGCTCAGCCTTCCTGTCTCACATTGGGATTAGGCTGCTGCCGTGGGTTCTCGCTGGTGAAGTTTTTCCTGTGCAGGTAAATCCTGCGAACAGCTTAGAAATTTTGATTTCGCATGGAGATTCGCAGTCTAGAGGTAACAATGATTTCCGTTCGTCAAACAGGTGCGAAGCAGTGGAACAGGGGCTGCCGGTTCCATAGGCTACATTTTCAACTCCATCGCGAACAAGAGCTTCCTCTACATGATGGACGGAATGACTCTAGTTGGTACTTTCTTCTTCTACGGCCTGATAAATATCCTCGGCGGCTTGGTACTCTACTTCATGCTGCCGGAGACAGAGGGTAGGACTCTCAAGGAGATAGAGGACCACTACTTAGGCGTACAGAGCTTGAAGCACAAACCAAAAAAAGAGTCTTTAGCTATTAAAGAGAAGTGGGCCGCCACGAACGCGGTTGTGATCTGCGACGATAACGAGAGTAAATTGTGAAACGGGTGTTACTGTAATCGTTTGCCTTGAAGTTCCTTTTAGTTTGTTGAATCTGTTGACGAAGGGAGAAACGATGCATCGGTTCGCGAATAGCTCGATGGGAACTGTTTTATCTCTACTTTCGATAGTTTTAATACGAATAAAAGGTATTAGAATGTATTTTTCTACAAACTTAACAGAGAGATTTTTGAGAAATAAAATTTAAGTTGCGTCGAAGAGGAAAATTGTATGAAATGGTATCGAGGAAGGGTGAAGAGTATGCTGGGACTTATAATTATCTTTATTCACGCATGTACAATTTCGTTCGAGACAAATCACGCTTCGGTGGACTTCTTCCACGATCGATTATTCACGTCTGGCTTGAAGTATTGATCGACCACCTTCAGGAAGTTCTTGTGCCGCAGGATGTTGACGAGATCGACAATTTTCTCAGATACTTGCGGTATCTTCAGGTTTTGAATCTGCAGATCGGCGACTTCGTCTTTTCTGCTTGTGTTCGAAGGTCCAACCACGTTTTCGCAGAACAAAACGTCGCGTACATAAAATATGGACAAAAACATTTAGTTAAAAAGACGCCAATTTGGAAAGTAGACAATTATCTTCGAATAGACTCCATGAAGCCATCGGAGAATTTTTTAATTTTCAAGTTTGACTTAATGGGTTTTTATCATTAACATTTACCCGATGTTTGACTTTCCAATTCGACGTCTAGATTGTGACCGCCTGTTCAAACGATCTTCGAAACTGGACTCTGGTTCCAAGACATGATTCTCCTTGAAGTTTTTCACTATTTCCTTGCGAATCTTGTGATGCGGCATGATTAAATCGTCAATTTAGCTTAACTCACGAAAGAAAGTATTTTTGAAATTTTCCAGGCAACCAAGAAGTAATCAATGAAACAAAAACCATACAATCTTGGTTTCCTGCGTGAACAATTTCAGGCAATTGGTCAGACTGGATTGAAATGATAATCCTTCCGACTATGTCGAATTCTAAGGGTGAACTTCCGAAGATCGGTCAAATCGGATCGAGCTACAATTTTTCAACATAGTTTAATTTTGCAATGAAAAGATGTTTAAAAAAGTTTTATAATGTAATCGACAATCGTTAAAACAGTGTTCTGTCGTGCGGCGAGGAAGTCGGATCGCGTCAGGTCGCGTGCATAGTCGTAGGCACCGGCGGTATGGGTGATCAACAAGTGTCCTCGGTGTAAGTCTCCCGTGTCCGGATGGCGGCATATTGATGTCGGCCGGGTTGCCGTAAGCGCAGGCGCGGCCTTCCTCGGGATTGGCCTAAGGAACGGGCGGGGGTCCCACGAAATGGTCGATATATTCTAGCTATAGCGGGGTACAGTGGCGCGCGAGGCTTTTACCGAGGCCAGTCCAGTCCAGTCTCTTTAAAGTCGTCGCGGAAACCAACCCCCCGGTCGGTTGCTGCTTTTGTTATTTCACATTGTTCGGTGTTACCGTTCTCTGGGACGCAGTTGTGTGTACCCCCTGGAGAACAGGACACTTATTCCTCGTCTTGATTAGAGCGAGAGCCTGTGGGTGCAGGACCGGAAGTGGCAGAGTGTGCGTACCGAAAACTCGCTGACCAGCCGTGAGAGGATCATCCTTTTCAGGAGGTACTCGTCGCCGACGACTTGTCGGATGGGAACGCGATGGACTCGTGTGCTACCTCTGTGCTTCTATCAGGGTGTCCGGGGTACCTCGAGTCTGAACATTTCTGTCCGACCAGCCAGTCCGTCGATAGACTGCTTATTGATTTCTCTCTGTCCTCCATCTCTATCTCTCTCTCTTGCGCTCTCTACCTCTTCGCTTCTCTCTTTCTCCCTTTCTCTTTTGCCTCTTCCTCTCTCGCGTTGGAGAACCTCCCACGCATTTTTTGCCATCCATTGTTCACCGAACGGCTACACAGGGGTTCCGACTCCGGTGTAACCTATGTACATCCCCCTGTCTCAAGTCCCACTGAATTTCCTAGGTGACAATCGAAGGTAAATCGAACCTGGACGGTCCGAGTTAGGTCCATCTTATGTTTTTCGTTCTGACTCCGGTGTAACCTATGCACATCCCCCCTGTCTGAAGTCCCAATCAATTGTCCCGGGTGACAATCGAAGGTGAATCGAACCTGGACGGTCTGGGTTAGGTCCATCTTGCATTTTTCGCCTTCCATTGTTCACCGATCAGCTACACAGGGATTCCGAATCCGGTGTAACCAATGCTCACCCTCTATCTAAAGTCCCAGTGAATTTCCTGGGTGACAATCGAAGGTAAATCGAACCTGAACTGTCTGAGTTAGGTCCATCTTGGGCAACTCCAAACGGCTAGCAATCTCCGCCGAATCTCTTGCTATTTCCTATTTCCCTTGTCAGTCTCTAGCATAGTCGACGTAACTATCTCTAGCAAAGTCTCAGTGGGGTTACATCGTATTCGTATAACTGTGAACTTACAGAACAAAATTTGTAAGATACTGTGAGGATGCCCTGTTTGTGAGACTATTTCGGGTCAAGAGAACGTGACCCTCGCAAAGTTGGGGATCAGTTCGGAAAACGGATCGAGAGGTGATTTCTGATTTTCCGCCGGACTACTGGAAAGTTAGTTATCGAGGTATTCACACAGCGTATCGATTCGGGACGCGTTTTCGGGATCCAGATTTGAGCGTCACGATGTGCCTATACAGAGGCTCCATCTTTCGTCTACGCCGATTCCAGTCCAGCCGCTGAAATCGAAACTATGTAACGTGCGGCGTGGGCGGTCAGGGGTTAGGAATCGATCTACCGAAAATATTTTCTCTGTTGCCTGCCCTTTCCTCAGCCAGACTTCTCTCTCTCTCTCTCTCTCTCTCTCTCTCTCTCTCCCCCTTATCTACGTGTTCGAGGCGAATACATAGTCGACGAGCGTGCACGATTTTCTCAATGACGCTTCCGCCATTTTTAGGGATTGCTTCCGCTCGGCCCCTGATCTTCCCTAGTGGAAGCAGCCTCGAGACGAGGCTGGCTTCTCGGATCGTTTCCAATAGTTAAGGGATGCAGCTGGCCCTGAATGCTGACAGGGTTCTCTTCAGGTATCCTCTTTTCGAGATACTGCGGCGTACTGTTCGGTAGCAGATGTCCGATAGATGGGAATCGATTATACAAAACGATTGCAGATTGCGTTTATTTTTAATGCTCTAGGTCGGATGAAAGTCACCAGCAAAATCGTTCTGATCTTCGCCATTGTTCGATTCTAATAAAAATATCCAGTCCGGTTCGAACGAAACGATGGAACTTCGAAATCTCGGAAAATGTGACCTTGAGAGTAATTCTTTGTTTTCTACAGTGTTTGTTCCTTTTTCTCTTCTGTTGTTGGTATATATACGTATTGTTTGCAATGGACTGATCCGTTGATACCGTTCGAGTTGGATATAAAGAATTTTGTTTATTCAATCGTAAAGACCACTCCATACGAGTTCAGATTTATTGTTAGCGAACTGTGTAATTTATAAGACAAACCTAACGCGATGTGCGTCTGACGAATTTGTATTCGCTTGCTACCAAAATGTGGTTAGGTCCATCAGATTAATCGATCAGGTTAAACAAACAGCATAATAATAATAATCATTCTAGTTTTCTAAAGATTCGAGATAGTTCACTTTCGAAATGTTTAACCGGCTACTTTGAAAATGATTGTTTAGATTTCTTTTCACTTTCTAGACCCAAACACCACGCAGTGGCGTAGTCGCGTAAAACATGCAACTGTGTGCAGCCCGGTGCTGCACAACAACGTTAACATATGGCGATACGATTATCGCAAACCTTGTCCCACTTTCTTTCACCACGGCGAACAGCGTTCCGAGAGTGTGCGTGGGTGGCTGACATATTTCTCCCCGCGCAAAATCGTTTCCCGGATCGTTTCGATATACCGAGCACAGGTTGTCGAACTTCCGGTTTTCCTGGGCCGATACACCGGAAAACACGTAAACAGGATTTTTGGAGCCGTGACAAACCCGAGGAGAGACCGTGCTCTGAATTATTGGCAAAGTTTTCGGCGACCGGTGTTGCCTTCCCGGAGACATTCTACAGCTGTGCTTCAGGAAAATGGTTTTCTAAAGTTGTTGTTATTCGCTGTTCTTTATTTATACGAACTGGCTTCAACCCCTCATTTCACCCTCATTTTCGATGTTTCTATATTCAAGCTGATAAGTTGAGGGGGTAGTTTTGTTTTCAGGATTACAAGGGCGCGGAATGCGCCTTCTCATTTCTCGAAAATGGAACAACCCTATATCGCATGCATTATCGAGAAATTAAAAAGAATAATATTAAAAGAACAAGAAAAAGAATAAAAGCCACGAAGTTTCGGACAGATTTACACCTGCCAATAAGAGAACGGTAGAACTTTTATTTCGGGAAAACTGTGTCAAATCGACACGTGGGACGGACGAGGGTTAATAAAATTCGTACAAGAATAAATTCCATTGGATCGATAGAAAAATCCGGTGGAGGGTAAATTTTGTTTTTCGTAATTATTCTATCCGGCATTGTTTGCCAATAAAGAACGGCGAAACACTGTATCGCGGAATTGATCGTGCATCGAACGCGTCGAAGTCGATTGGCTTTTAGCGGGACAAAGGACCTTTTAATTTCTCCTCGTTCGAGCGAGCATCCTAGAAACAAGTGAACTAAAAATGATAAAACTTGAAAATCTCTGGTATAACTCTGTACTCTGTAGTTGCCGCTGCGACTCGAGCATGAAGAGATCGATAAGAACCCTCCCACCCCGTCGAAAAAGTTCGCAATGTCTGTGCTTTGGCGTCGTTTATTTATAGTCCTCGTCGCTGCCACTCATTTTTAGGCATAACTTTAGCTGACCGTCTGCCGAGAGAGTGTTCTATACACTCCTTCTGTTTACTATCTTTATCGCCCGTCGACCGTGGCCACTGCAAGCCTAATCATCCGGAAACACCTGCAATGCATTTTTTCTTTATTCCCTTTTTTATTCTTCGGTGCAGCTTTCCCTGTAACAACGCGGGTCGTTCGCTGTGGCTTCATATTCAACGTGCAAATCGTGTTCTTTATTTTTTATAGAAATATAAATAATCTATATTGCAATTGAAAATGGCAGAAATTAACCCTTAGCACTCGAGTGGTAATTCAGAGCGAGAGAGTCGCAATTAAATATATTGGGATCTAACCAATTACTAAACATTTAAGTATTGTATGAGCTATCATATCCACTTCATATTAATCATATTCATAAAATGAAAAAAATCATATAGAATGGAGTGACTCTAGATCGGAAAAAATGCTTAATGTTTCGAGTTAACGGGTTCTAATATTACTAATTTGCGATGATTAAGATTGCAAAGATGCTTCCCTGAGGAATTATTTATCTTTCTTTCTTCGGGTATATATTATATCGGAAAAATGGCCAGAAATTTGGACAGACACACTCCTGTTGCGTTTATAAAATAATGTGAACTAGTGATATCTAGAGGTCCGTAAACCTATTGTTAATAATAAAATAGCTCCGAGTAAAACGTTATGGGACTCGCCTAATTCCCAGACCAGCAAATAATCGTTCGACTAGCGAGCCCGCAGAACTTCCGTCATTATATCGGTCATTGGTAATCATTTTCTACTTCCGAGGTGATAGCAGAACGGTGTCCATGACTTTTTCCGGGGCGCCAGGTGCGGCCACCGTTACCGCGGCCCCACGTGGACTGAATAATGTTCGAGAAAGGGAAATGACGATCGAATGCAGCTGAGCCAATATAATATATAACGTTTACGCCAGGCCACGGCTGCGCGACACCGTTAAACAATTGACGGACGTAACCGGCCGTAATTCTTGGATAATTGCCGGGTTCTAATTGCGACCGGCTCAGATTATCGCAAACTACAATTGCCACCGGGATCGGTTACCTGAAAGCTGCAATTCCGACTGTAACGAAACGGTTCCTCGCAACACAGGATCGGATGCAATTAGTTACATGCACCTGCCAGTTTTAATTACAACCAGCCGACGATTGCTGCAACCCGCGTCGTCTAATAAACCCGATAAAACAGCCCCAATTCATACGGCAATCACGTTTTATCGGGACACCCTGTTGGTTAAATCATTTTCCAATACGGCTGTGATCATTATTTCTGGTAATAATATATACAATTATAATGGCACGTTTCCGATATCATTTTTCAAAGCATGCAACAGGTACCATAATTAACAAATCGCATCAATATTTTCCCGGAAAATATTAGAACACAAATGCAAAATATTGTAACCATAGAAATGGTCCAATTAATCCGATAAAACAGACCCCATTCATACGGCAATCACGTTTTATCGGGACACCCTGTTGGTTAAATCATTTTCCAATACGGCTGTGACCATTATTTCTGGTAATAATATATACAATTATAATGGCACGTTTCCGATATCATTTTTCAAAGCATGCAACAGGTACCATAATTAACAAATCGCATCAATATTTTCCCGGAAAATATTAGAACACAAATGCAAAATATTGTAACCATAGAAATGGTCCAATTAATCCGATAAAACAGACCCCATTCATACGGCAATCACGTTTTATCGGGACACCCTGTTGGTTAAATCATTTTCCAATACGGCTGTGACCATTTTTCGAAGAATGTTGAAGGTACAATAATTAACAAACAGCATCAGTATTTTCACAGAAAATATTCGAACAAAAATGTAAAATATTGTAATCATACAAATGGTACTGTTGTACTGCACACACACACACGCACGCACACGCCCCTATCAAGAAACCGCGATAGCCTCCACGTCGTAGAAACTTCACCGACGACGTGCGAAAATTAACGAAAGCGATACGACGAGCTTGTATCGTGGAGATCGGCGATACTAATTGGAGTATACGACGTGTCGATCGTTGACCAACATCTGCTTAGTCCGGCTGAAGAAACGAGTCCGAGAACGTGTCAGGAAAAACTCAAGAAAAGTGGGCGGTCGCGAATAAAATCGAAATTGTCGATTTCCAATCGACCAAACATCCTTTGTGAGAAGGGCCGGAAGTTGACAGGAAAATGATGGCCAAAGGGAAAAAGGAAACCGGAAATGGCTGCAAGATGGCGGTGAAGGACTCGGTGTTGGAATTGCGGACTAGGATGGCTCGTATGATGTCCTTAGTCGAGATTGATCCACGAGACAGACTTCCGGTACCCGACACGTGTTCATTTCCGGGATGTAGTTTCTGGTTCTGGTTCCGAACCGGTTCGAGATAGTGTGCATCGCGTACGGGTCACGGACAGGTCCGAATTGGTTCGGACAGGAATAGAATTACAGTTAAACTAAAGTTTTTTTGTCGAAAGTTGATTATAGAAATACCGACATAGTTTTTATACAACAGCCATTACTTTTTTTCCTCATACTGATAGGTTTATGGGGGTTGTTCGAATTCAAGAGGTTGAGATAGTGGTTGGTGTGATAATGGATGTCGAGGCATATGGATAAGGAACCAATAGCGAGGAATCGTGGTACGGGATCGTGGCATTTGTGCGGACAGAATTTAGGGTAGACTGTGGTGCAGTGGATCGTGAATTTCAGTGGATCAGGGTAACAGCAATCGGGGACTATTAACGGAGTCGACTGTCCTTGCAGAAGTAGAATGAAATTCATTCATAAATGGAATTGATGTTGTTCCATTGCACTGAAAGAATTCATTTAGAAACGTGTACAGAATTTGAAAATAACATTTGCCACTTCAATTATGCCAATTCTGGCTGTTCAAGTAACCTACTTGTACTTTTACATAACATGAATATTATCTACCAAAGGAATCCGGTTTTCGAGTGAAAAATGCAAACCGGAAACGGTCGAAAATCTAAAGAGAATATTTACTTCGAGTGGTGTTACACGATGTATGTTAAATGAACAAGATCTGAAACTTTTCGGAAAAATCGAATTTCGATAAGACAATCGTATTCCTTGACGGAAAAACGAATTAGGGTTTGTTCGAGAGAAAAAGAAACGGTGTTTTTTCTCTCACATTTAGCTCGCCCGGTTGGCTACCCGTTTTTCTAGGGGTGGAAAGATGAAGTGTCGCTTAAAAAAGCTCCACAGAGACTTTCCAAATGACTAGAGACTCGACGAATGGGGTGCGTGGCGAAAGAAATTCACTTAACTCGACCCCTCGACCTTCTCGAGAAACCTCTTTATGATCACGCGCCATGAAACACGATGGTTTTCGAAATTTCTTTAAAATCTTCGGTCGACAGAACCTAATTCTGCTCTTTAATCCCTTTAAAACGGGAACTGTCCTAAAACGTATCCCAATGAAATACCATCTTGAAATCGTTCATGTTCGATCAAACAATAAACACAGACTAGCGAAACAATGTTAATAAACCAGGAACATTTTGTTGTTATTAATTATTTTTCTACGATATCTTTGCCAAAATATTCGTGGGAATTTTCTGACTGGAACGAGTACCAACATGACATAGTTCGGAGCATATTTTGTTCGTTTAACCCACGATTGAAAAAATATCTGAATCTTCTATGAAACAGCTCTAAGTGCAACAGTATTCGTTATACCGTTGTTACTGTGGCTTCTTTCGTTTTCTTTATTGTGTTTCTTTTTCGAGGACGTATAGTAATCTATTGTTTGCAGATGGCGGGCAAGGCTGTCGACGGCCCGAAGAAGGAGGCCGCGGACCAGGCTGCTGACCAAAATTTCGACTACATGTTCAAGTTGCTGATCATCGGCAACTCGTCCGTCGGCAAAACATCATTTCTCTTCCGTTACGCGGACGACTCGTTCAGTTCGGCCTTCATATCGACCGTGGGGATCGATTTTAAAGTGAAAACGGTCTTCAGGAACGATAAAAGGGTGAAACTACAGATCTGGGTCAGTGGAACTCCATTGCAACCTTAAAATCGATACACAGACGATCTTCATGGTTTCTTGGCTCTCGCGTCGCTCGGCCTACATTTAAACTTCCCGCCTCGAACGCCATTTTTGACCTGGACAATACCAATTTTCAATTTTCAATTCCTTTTAAATTCCACATCTTCCTCTGTTCAAGAATGCGTCGTTCCACTGAAAATGTAATTCGTCGATGGAACGAATGTTTGGAAAATATTGCGGAGCATTTTTCAAAGCCGCAACCGTATTCGAAACCTAAATATAGTTATCAATATTTTTATGTTATCGGCGCATTGGTTTGATCAATTATTATTTTAAACACTATTTGAAAATTACCACAATAATTTTTTTCGACGTTTTGGTCTTACTTTAGATCATTTTCAATAAAAATAGAAGAATTTCGTCTGTAAATGATTAAACTTAATTATGTTTTGTTGTGCGTTAATTTAAAGAAAGGGAGAAAACTGTTACCTACTTGCTTAGTGCAAAAGAAAATTTTTTTTAACTTTATAGAAACACGTGTTGTTCTGCATATAGTTGCCAAACATTTAACCACATGTGCCTTCATTTATCACACGAGGGAAGTTGTAAGGAAATTCATAGCTAAACATTATCATTGCACTAAATATTCCTCACTGATGAAAGTTCATTGTTTTCCTTTGCGTGGAATATGCTCGTGAGAATTTCACGCTATCATCTAGCGGATTCTAAATCATTTTACCACGTTTTTCTTGAAAATTCTTTTCCAAGAGTTTTTTCAGAGTTCTCGTAGAGAAAAACGATAAGAATCCTTTTCACTGATCTGATAGATAAAGTATTGACTGTACATTTTATATATCAACGATTCTTATTGGAGTAATAGCAAATCTAATGCGGTACGATGACGATTTCAGGACACGGCGGGCCAGGAAAGATACAGGACGATAACAACGGCCTATTACAGGGGTGCGATGGGTTTTATTTTAATGTACGACATCACGAATGAGGAATCGTTCAATTCCGTGCAAGATTGGGTGACACAGATCAAGACTTACTCGTCCGACAACGCCCAGGTGATTCTGGTCGGCAACAAGTGCGACATGTCCGAAGAGAGAGTGATCAGCGAGGATAGGGGCATGCAATTGGCGGAGCAGTTAGGGGTGCAATTCTTCGAGACGTCAGCCAAAGAGAACATTAACATTAAGGTACAATCCTAACAAGAAGAACGCCCGAATTATATGCAACCGTAACAATTATACCCCGATACCAAATGGGTACCATGGAAATCACCGACACGGTTTTCACCGACTCCAGATTTCACGACAACTACCTTGGCCGACAACGTCTTTAACAGACAACGAATTTCAAATTCATTGTCGATCATAGTCGTTTTCGGTTAACACGTGGAACGCCCAGTGTGAATCGGTGGAGTTTCTCCCGGGACCCAAATCCGACCGTCAGTACGTAGAACGGTATAATGTGTTTTTAATATTTTTATGTTGTATATCTTATATTTGATTTGCATCATGCATCAATTATATGGTCTCCGAAAAGTTCTAAGTACGAAATCATGCTGCTCGAAAGTGCAGCTTTCTCAGGTTTTCTTCATATAAGTTAAATAATTCAATGTCATTCTCGGATCATGATTACTCCACAATATTAACGACAATGAACTCAGAAACTTTATCTGCTCGAAGAATAGTATCCGATCAGAGCTTTATTTTTCATTTAATTAATAATCATTTTGATTATTCCCCTGTATTTGCGCAAATCAATGTTTACATATCGGAATGTGAATTGAGAAGAAGAGCTGGTTTTCAAACACTTACAGCAAAATCGACTTATGGATTAATTAATCCCACGAATCGCATTATTGCAACAATCATGCACTATTTACAATCGTGTTGATTTTTTCATTGATTCTTTACTAAATTTTAAAATGTAAATACCCAGGGTTATATGATAATACCATATCGATTGTACCATTATTAAATTTTTCTTTTTGTGCATGTCCCTTCTTTGTTATTAGACGAGTAGTCTTGTATCAATCTCTTTTTTCGTCATTATAAACACTTATGTAAAAGGGCTTCAGTCCGTCTATAATAAATAATAATAATAATTAACTCGAACAAGAAGAGCGTCACTCATATTTGGGTGACGGGGCCCCCACGGAATCATACACGTCACCCAGGCGTTGTCGGCCAAAGTTATTGTCAGTCAAATCTGGAGTTGGTGAAATATTGTCGGTAAAAACTATGTCGGTGATTTCCATGTGACCCATACCAGATACAGGTTGTCGATTCCCGAGGTAATCGTCAAGTAACCGAAGTGGGTTTATGTTGTATACCGTGGCGAGAGTTATGTCAATTTTGTTCCGCCTCGTTTGTTTACCGAATCCATTATATCGCGTGTCGCCGCCATTAACGGCCGACGACAGAAAGGTTGTCGTGTCACGTTTCGACGCTTATTTCCATCTCAAGGTGTGCGTACCTGCGTGTGTATGTACGCTGTACCATTACCTTCGATCGGTCTGTCCTCGATTGCCGCTCATCTGCACCCATTAATCACGCCTGCACAACTGGTCGAACCCATTGACATTGACACATCAATGTCTGCCACCGATCGATTCCACAGCTTGCAGCCCCTGGGGCTGCGTCTGCCTTGAGTCTGTGCAGCCAGTCAGTGATCTCGGGCAAAAATCTGTTGCGTACGCTTTTCAACTTGTCAGGATTGGTGTGGACTCATTTATCGGCTTCTTTGAATCAACGTCGGTTTAGTTAAGATAGTTGGGAGAAAGAAACTTCAGCACCTAAGTCACGTCCCAGGCCACTAACCTCTCCTCGAATACAATGAACAGCTGCTGATTAATCCTCTCTCTAATCCTCGAGTTTATGCAAGATAGAGGCTCATCCCTAAAAGGAAGCGTCGACATGCATGTATCTTCAATTGTCTAGTTAGCAGACAGATTTGAAGAGGAAACTTCAGCAGCTAAGTCTTGTTTCAGGACCACTAACTTCTCCTGGAAGACAATGCGGCTGCTGATTAACCCTCTAACCCTCGGGCTCGTGTAACGTAACGTTTTCATAAATGTTTCTTTCTATCGATCGTATATTCGTTTAGAAAAGGTGTATTAATACCTCTCGGCGCACTGATTCGATCAATTTTTACTTAGAAGCAATTCTGCGATTTATATCAAATTCTCAGATCATCTTCGAGAAAATTGATAATTGCGTCTGTAAATTATTCTATTCACTATTGATATCAGTTGATTAACCATTGAATATCTAATTATGAAATAAATGACTTCACTTGCTTTATGAAAGTAATTTTCATCAAACACAGATCGAAACGTCGACATTTGAATTTTCTGAATCGCAGAATTGCTTTGAAGTAAAAATTGATCGAACCAGTGCGCCGCACTATGGTCTGGAAACCCGATTTTCATGGCCAAAAGTCAATTTTTCAAGATTAAGATATTGAAAAAAATTTTTTGCGAACAGAGAAAGAACCCTTTAAAGCTTCTAAATCCAAATTATTATTAATTTCCGATTATCCATTTCTGAGATATAACGTTTTGAAGACAAACTTCCGAAAATTCAGATTAAATAAAACGTTTAAAATAGTCATCATAGACTATAAAAATACAAGTTCAAATCGTACTTTCGTATGTGTCAAGAGGTACATTTTACGTGTGTAATACTGTTGTTAGCATCTTTTTATCTATAAACAAATAGTGACAAATTTAAACAATGTAAATTTTGAGAATGGTTTTACAAAAACGGCCAAAATCGGCAGAAGTGGGACCTGGTACATATGAAAGTGTAGACATTTCTGAATATAGTATATCAAGTTTCAGCTGCCCGTGTCTGCCCGTTTTAGTTGTACAACGATTTAACAAATAGTTACCGGGAGTTTCGGCCATACCGACGCGACGGCGCGGCGGCGTTCGCTTGCAGGTGCTTGACAAACGCTTCTATGTGACTAAAAGAATTTATAAATAATGTGTATATATACATTAATACATTAGTGATTTTATTTATGTATTTATCTTAATATTGCTAGTATTATTACTTATGTTATTCCTGCGGCATAATAGTACTGTCAATACGATTTTTAAGACATTTCCTACGATCTGGCAAACAAATGTTTCCAAGAAAAGTTGATCAGTATTTACATATATATATATATATAAATAAATAAATATATATATAAAAATATATATAAATTTCAATATACAAAAATTTAAAAAAAATTTTGTTTATAAAAAATTAGAATCACGTCAATTTTTTAAATGTTACTATATGTTCCTGACTTTATAATATTATTGCTGGTGTCGAAACGAATTCAACAATCTAGGATACTATAACTTTTAACTTGAAAATAACGCTAAAATACTTTTGGCCACGAAAAACGGGTTTCCAGACCACAGTCCGCCGAGAGCATTGATACATCTTTTAGTAACGTTTTCACGTCCAAAGACATACGTTGTCGATGTCGAACATAAAAGAACCAACCGGAAAACAGATCGGAGACTAATTGGAATCGCAAAATTCTTGTTTGCAGACGGTGTTCGAGCAGCTGGTGGACATCATCTGCGACAAGATGAGCGAGTCCCTGGACAATGACCCGAACCTGATCGCGGGTGGTGTCGGCGAGGCGAAGGGCCAACAGCTGACCGATCAGCCGACAAACCAATCGAGCACCAATTGTAATTGCTAAGAGGGCGGGAGGGCCGGATAAACTCTCTGCAAGAAAGAAGGCTAAACAAGAGACGGGATAACAGAGGAAGAAAATAACATTAGACGCGAGGGACGCGTGTATGCCTGTACATGTGTGCGTGAACGCGTGGTCTACCTGGTTGTGTGTGTACGCAGCGTGTGTACCAGTGTGCGTGGGAAAGAGAAAGGGAAACCGGAGAGAGAGGGGAAGAGAGAGAAGGAGGAAGGTCGAGTGATAAACGCTGGCTCTAGTTCAAACCCTGTTTGTCGTTCCTTTTAAAACCCTTGTTCCCGACCGTTCTTCGTTCTGCTCTTTTCCTTTCCTCCTTTCTCGATCAATATATTTCTATATATGTGCACATAAATACGTATATATGTACAGGGTGAACCGTGGAAGTTACGATTAGACCGCTTGTCTTCCTCCTCAGTCAAATATACCTTAAACGAGGATACCATACAGGGGTATTTTGCCCATAGAAGATCATACGGGGGCGGAAGGGGTGTTTGTGTGTGTGCGTGTGTGTGTGTGTATGTGCCGATCAGAGAGTTTCCCAGTAAGTGAGACCGGATGATCCATGGTGGTCCGAACATGTGTAAAAAGAAAATCGTAATTGGCAAAACTAAAAAACCACCATCATCCGTATTCTCTGGTGCAGGCGAAGCTGACGCTTTGGGCCAAGGTGTTCAATGGGAACCTGAGATGAAACTCTGTTCCAAGATGGTGTCCAAACCAGCCAACACTGTCCACCGATCAGGACAGTGTATAGTGCACAACGTATAATATATATATATATATATATATATATATATATATATATATATTACACGCTATCGTTTTTTCATTCTTTAGATAATTTTTCTTAGAGGATTGTCTCGCTCCATTGTTGCCATTATGGGTGTCACGCGAATCCACATGAATTATTCAGTTACGGGTGGGCGGGGGTAAAAACGTTGTAGATTACGAAAACGAGCGAAACCGGTTCGTACAAGTCAATATATTACACCGGGATTGTATTCACTGAGGGTGAACACGACGAGGCTGATTGGGATTAGGCGATTCACCCTGTATACATGTATAAATATGTATGAAGGTTGTAGCCTGATTACGCGAAGGTGCCATCGAGCCGATTCCTTTCGGGTCTACGGCGGGGGGAGCTCGAGCGGAAATAGTCTCGCGACGAATTTAAACCGATATCATGGCAGGAAGTTACGTAAAACCAATAATCTCTGTAAAATGAACCGTTGCTAGGGAGTTTGACATTTGATGCCGCGCGTTACCTTTCGCCACCGGTCGTCGGCAGAGGGTTGTTTTCGCGGTCGATAAGAACGAGAACGATTTTGCCATCACTTGCGGTGAGAGGAAACTATCGCCAGGGTATTTTCCCCGGTGGTTGTTCCCCATTCGAGAACGGGTTTTCTCAGTGGCGAAAGGGTCGAAGGACAGCAACAATATTTTCCTCGTGAGGATTGTTTAAACGGTCCGGCGCGTTCCCTCGAGGGAAATCGGCCCGAAACACTGTTTTCCAGCGTTCATTTCCCTTTCCCTTCGGGGCCAGTCTGTAAATTGCCTCGAGGGAACACGCTCGGACTGATAATGATTGTTGTTGACGGTTTCAAGCGCACCTCGACTCGTAACCGAAAACTTTCGATGCATCGAGCCGCGGCCACACTCGGGCAAAATATGATAAATATTAACACGGATTCCATTATCATCCAATCGGAATCATTTTTAGAAGTATTTCGCCTCGAGTGTGGACGGAGCTTTAGGACTAAATGCGTTCAAGCGTGCAATTCATGTGACAAATAAATGTTATGCGTTCAATTGCAGCTCTGGCAACAAAGAAAGAAATATATATCTGTGTTGTATTTAACGAAACGTCGTACAGGTTCAATATTATTTATGTACTTTTTTTTTATTCGTTCAATCCTGACTGTTTTGGGGAGATTCGATTTCAGGTGCGTCCTTCCCTAGTATTTCCCGAAGGTGGATTAACATTTTTCCCCTAGACATTCGGAAGCAGGTTTTGCTGGGGGATTTCACAAAATTGCTAAATCTACAGCGTCGCAGATTTCGGCACACTTTTATTTCAAATAAAACGATGATTATGCCAACTAATTTTAACATTTTTATCTTAGAAATCTTTATCTGATCGTTCTAGTAAAATGGCAAATATTTTTGGTTTGCTATTTTATTCGAATGAATTTTGAAAAAATTGACCTCTCGATCGAAGCGCTCCGGGGTTCGTGTTGTTTGTGGGGTGTTTGCGGATGACGAGTGGCGACACTGTTTTCACCGATCCTAGAGTTTAGGAGATTCCCCGCTCGGTAATGTCAACTTTTTCACTGTTTCGAGACTGTTCTCGTTCGAAGCTGATACGTCGGCGATTCAGAGCTGATGCACAACTCGAATGATGTTTATTGATGTTCATGATGTTCATGATTTCGATAGTTGGAAGGCTCACAAGAAGCTCGGGCACCTAACATGTTAATAGAAATTGTCGCGACGGCTGAAGCACGTCGGCCTGGACGATCTAGGGAATCTAGGGGAGTCTAGGGAGTTTATGGGGATTCCGAGACAATTGGCAGCTTCCTGTTCGGGGATTTCCCGCTTTTCTTAGAGCGGACGGATCGGTGGGGCAGACAAAAATACAAGATTCACACCATTGAATTTCAACAATTTATCACGATTATTGTAATCTTTTCGATTCAACACGCTGTTTGTAAATTTTTATCGAAACTTCCTTTAGCATTGCATTGTTTAATTAATATCTTTCTTTTCCTAGAATATATGTAGAATCTGAACTAATGATACGATTATAAACATTGTGTATAAAGTGAATTTCAAGTGTGGAATTTCTTTAGAAAGTAGTGGAATTAAAATTATAATTGCGATTATTAGATGCTGTTATAAACTGTATATACTAAATAAAATAACGATGGGTTTCTCATAGAGGATTGTACATACAATTGCTAGTGGCGAGTGATTTTATAATTATTGATTCTAGGATCGTAGAGACGTTAGTGTAGTTCTAGAATATACTTTAAAGTATATATTTGATAAACTGCTAAAACTTTCTGGGTAAAAATTTGGATATGAGGAAAATCGATATCGGTAAAGATCTGAGAATTGAAAATAAAAATAATTTGAATAATTACTCGAAACATTTCTGACGGTGTCGTAAATAATCTTAATTTAAATTTTACTGAATTTTCTCAAAAAATGTTGAAATGGATAATTTGAATTAAATGAATTTGAAAAATTTGTTTATTCACCCGTGGAACGGTATTGTTTTTTGTGCTCGCGAAGAGATTGGTAGTATGAAATGGAAATGAATAAACTCGAATGAAATTGTTCATTTTCCTCGATAACTTTTGCGTTTCAAAAGACGTATCGGAAAAATTGTGCATCGACTTTTAGCGTCAATTATCACGGAAAACGTGGCGTTCGATCCGACAGCTTCAGTCCTCGCCCTATGTTACAAAACTTACTATAGGCAAGCTGCCCTCTGTACATACAGCCATACATATATATTTAAAAAGAAGAAAAAGAAAAAAGAAAACACCTATTATATATACAAAGATATATATTATTGAAATCTGTAATGGAGTGCAATGTAAGCGTTACTTATTCGTGTGAACACAAAAATGCGACAAAAAAAACCGCCATCGTGTGTACTCGATGAAATTCCAAGAACAAAAAAGATGGATTAAAAAACGATGAAACGAAAAAAAGCAAAAAAAAAGAAATCACAGATCCGAGAGCAAGAATTGTACGATTGTGTATATCGATTAAATCGGGTGGAAATAAATGAATCCTGTGCTGTTAACTGTTCGCTTGCGATTATCAGTGGAGAACCATGTTTCTCGTTTATTTCGAAATAAATGGACCACTCTCGTTTCAATCCCCACTGCGTTACCCGTTATCGATGAAAATTCTGCGTTACATTCGCGGATATCGCCGTTTCTCTTTGTTTTCATTTGGTACCAGCTTTTTTAGAAATTGAACGATTTTCTGCTTGAAATATTGAATGTGATTTCATAAAAATTTGCAACGGTTTCCCTAAAGTATTAGTCACGTCAAGAAGAAATTTGTTTCGATTCATTTTGTTCCGGATAGTTAATTTATTAAAAATTTACACCAGAGGAAGAGTTTAATTTGGTTCAGGCATTATCAAATAATTCATTTGAAAAACCAATAATGCCAAGAAGAATTTAATTCAATTTATTCATCCATCGGTCGTTTAATTTGAAATACTGATAATATCGAGAAAAATTTCATTTTATTAATCCTCCATTAAATAGCTAATGGATAATATTAGTAATTGGTTAAGGGGTTGGGTGATCAGGGAGTAGAGCGGCATTAGGTGTCTCACGGTCAGGTCTACACTAAATCACAGGAGTTAAGTTGCTATATCGAGCTACTTAGGGCCTCGATGCGTATATCATTCGAAATTAGTTTGTTGGGTCATTCGGGGTTAGTATGTTTGCGGCTAGCACTCACCATTACTGAAATAGATGACTCGAAATAGTTCTGGAATGATTTCTGCATCGAAAGATTTTTATTATAAATTGTTCGTGCTTTCTGATATAAACAAGAGCGAGCAGAATCAGGTTAAATCAATAGAATGGTAAGTAGTAATTAATGAAAATCGGACACGATCAAACAATCTATCTAAATAAAAATTAAATGCTGTTTTTTTAAGTTAATTTAAAAAAAATGTTTTTAATATAGTCCGAATAAGGTTTAGGGGAAAAAAATTGTAAAACTTGCCCGGAAAAATGGAAAATTCGGGAAAAAATGAGTGCTTTCTTCTGTGGGATTTTTGTTATGGATTTGTTCGTTATGGTCCTGGAAAAGTTTTCAGGAAGAATAATTCGAGACAGTTACGAAGGAAACGTCGGAAAATTCGGACAAACTGCAAAAACATAATTTTTCTGAAATTCTGACTTGATTCAATCGTGACTTAAATTTTGGAACAAAACCGTGTGGTTCCAAGTCACATTCCAGGCACATCACACATTTGCAGCATTTCCCATAAAAATTTTCCATTGACGTACTTCTGAATGTACCCCTCCTTAAATTGAATATCCATGGCCACAATCGTTCATAGATACAATGATCACTCAGAAATACGTTTTTTTTCTTTAATTTTTACAAAACAAATTTATTGAAATTTCGACAGGACATCGTCTGTCGGGTCAGCTAGTATTAAATACAAATCTGTATACTGTACACATTTTCAAAAATTGCTCCCAGCACGTGCGTTAAAATGTTTACAACAACGATTCAGTGTGCGTTGTCTAAATAATGATGTTCCCACAAATGATTCTACATTTCTGTACATATTTAAGAAAAAGAAACCAGTGCACGACTATTCGAACGAGTACATCCGAATAATTCAAGCCCGAGTCATCAAAAAAGATCGCTCAATCGATTCGAGAGCCGACGCGACGATTCGAAACGCATACATTATGACAGAATCCGTGGAGCGAGGCGAAACAGCGGATCTCGTGGCGGGATAATAAATGGTCGGGTTTCCCCCAGCCCGTGGAAATGATTATCGGACAGGCCGGGAAAGAATAAAAATATGAAACCGGTACAAATGTCGGCCGTCTTTTAATAGTTCGCCTAACCCAGTTTCCTCCCCCGTTTCCCGGCGTACCGCGATTTCTGACAAGTTCGTTAAGGGGTCTCCCTAATAGCATTCACATTTTTCTCAAAACGTCAGCATCTTGTGAATAATTAAATTTTTTTGAGAACCCTCGGCTTCTACTGAAACTACTGATGACAATTTTTTTCGTCTTTCAGATCTACGATTTTTGTAAGACATCTACATTCTTAACCCCACTGTGTTTCTAAAAATTGATATTTTAATAGGAAATAGATACTTGGTCCCCTCAGGGTTTCAAGTCCACACACCACTCCAATTCCAGCGGGGTTCCGAACCACCTTTGCCAACAACACGTGAAAAGTACCTGGGAGTCACTTCCCGGGTTTTTACCAGACGGTCACCCATCCAAGTCCGTTCCACGCTCCACATCGTTTAACTTCGGTAATCGAATGAGAACCGGTGCTTTCAACGGGACCACGGTCGTTGGCCAATTGATATTTTAATAATACTATAGATAAACTGGTTACAAAAATAGTTTATAAACAGTTCGATTTCCGAAGAAATTCTCGATAAAGTTCGCGTCGGAAAAAAGTTATCACAGCCGAAAGGGAGGGGCGGGCAGAATTTGAAAACTAATCGTCGCCTGATAAAGGCATAGTTAATGAAGCATCGCGGGTGGATCGGTGCCACTTAAAATTCCGTCGACGGCTTGGTACGTGGCTGGCAACCATGAATTTCGCTAGCAACGTTCCGTGCCCGAAATATGAACCGATAAGTCCCAGGATTTCCCTTCGATCCTCGAACAATTGCTGTTTAATGGGGGAGCGAAGCGGCCGGCCTCTAATAACTCTCGTTTCCTCGTTTCACAGTCTTCGACATTGTCGAACTTTATTTTTCCTCCGAAGAGATAAACGTTCGACGGATCCTTTCTTTCAAAGAAGCTGTTAACATTTACTTAAATGTGTAGTAATTGATCATGTACCAACATATTTAATAAAGCGAACGACATTGTGCACAATGGTACAAAATTTTTTAATGATGACTCCGAGTCGGCCTTCGACTGTTAACCCTTAAATGCACGATATTTTGCATATCACGCATATCAACCGCAAATAAATTCCACAAGTTTAACAAAAAAAAACATTTCTCGCTAATAAAGTAGATAGGAATAATTTTTTAATTTTTTGCCAAACGGCAAGACAATGCATTTAAAGGTTAAGGATTGTGCCATTTCTCTTCGGCAAAAATAATCCTGAAGTGATAAAAGAAGTTAGAATATCTGAGTCTTAGTGTCGAGATGCTATTCAGCGGATCGTCGAAGTAGGAGAGTCGAGTGAATGTGAAAAGAAAAATGTTGGACAGATCGTTCGATCGAATTCAAGGGAGAAGGTTGAAGGACGGGGGTGTTGAATGGCAAAGTAAAAGAAAAATAAAGTGCGGCAGCAGGTAGTCAGGGTTACAGCGAGAAGGTTCACCGAAACTGCGAGCCACTCGTTCGCCAGGTCGAGTACGGTCTACGGGAAGAAAGTGTATCTCAGTTGCGCTTTTCATTGCTGAAGAAAACTCACCCTCGCTCTTTTGTTCCCTGATGACGACGTCCACGTTCTACGAACGTCCATACCCTACACATCTGTTCGAGTTTCTCGGCGATGAGCTCCAGGAAAAAAGTGTAAAAGTCTTCGTGGAAAACCTTAAAAATGAAAGAAAATCAAATATAATCTTGATATTCGGTGAAACTCAAAAAAGAAGAAAACGAAATCGTAAAATTCGACGAAATATGAAACCAGATGATATTAACAAATCCAGACAAAATTAACTAAGAGGAGGATTAGGGTGACACACAGTGGGCCGGATCGAAAAATTTAGGGACATTAGTGCATAACTTTTGAACCGTTTGAGATATTGAAATGAGGTTTGAACTAAAAAATATTATAAAATAATCTCTTTCGAATAATACATGTTAGAATATATTTTTTGTTTAATTTGTTAGTTAGTTATTTTTATAAATTTTTATGTAGTTGTTGAATCCGTTGCTTTCCTTAAGAAAAGAAACAATTTTTTACAATCTTAAGAGTTCTTAGGCTGCATATAGACCGAACTCGCCGCGACATTGTCCGCTTTAAACAACTATATTGTTGTTAGTTGGACGATTTCGGAAATGATTCTTATACAGTTATTTAAAGAAAGTTTTACCGAAAATATTCCTATTTGTTAGAGCCTAGGATGTTTTGGGACAAAAATGATATCCGTTGACAAATATAGAACATTTTTTTAATCTGCCATGTATCGTTCAGCAAAACATGAGATAAGAGCGAAGAAAACCACACGAAATGAAATGAAATCGAGCCAAAAAGCGGAGAACATTAAAAAATCGACTGGCCGGCGACTGCGCGCGAAGAAGCGCGAGGAAAGTGCATCGAGACGGAGGAATAAAGTATTTACAGCTAGGAATACTGTTCTGCGTCGAGAATTTAGGTTCTCTCGGGACGTCGGTCGAGCCGCGAAGAGAGAATGGAGTGAATTCCGATTGGCTCCGGGAAAGACAAGCCGCTAGAAGACGAAGAAGAACGAGAAAGGGTTTTGTCATGTGTGCCGATATTTATTAGACTCTTTTCTGACGACGTTTATCGGCTCCCTGATGCTCGAACGGAGCTCGGGAAAAATGCATTCGCAGAGACGGAGATATGATTGACGTCGCGCTTTCCGGAACGGGCTTTTTCCAAAAATCCTTCTTTGACCGAGTTTGCCAGCGGACCGTGGACGGAATGCAAATTCCACGAACTTTCGGCCGCTCGGTGTGCTCCGATAAAACGCGGTAATGTCTCAATATGGTGTAACATAGATGTGCGAGATACATGCGAAAAATTCAGTCGCAACACCGTGGACTTGTTCTCCTTTAGGCGATCAAAACTTTTCTGTGTTATCTTCTTACGAAACATTTATCGACGTATTCGCGACATTTTTCTGATTAAAACGAGCACCAACGTGACGCAATTTGAATCATCCGTGCTCGTTTAATCCACGGCAAATCCTCGACTATTAATAGATAGCGGATTTTATGCATTTATAACGGAGACGGGTAGGTGTAACTTGAAACAGTAAAAGCACTAGAAGAATTTAAGAATGCTGTTATATTAATTTCAACATATTAACTCTAATCTCCGATGCTTCAAATCTGACATTTATTCATGACATTTGACCTTTTAAAAATTAACAGAGAAAACCTGATGAACAAAAATGCAACAAATGTGCCGCGTTTGTATAGTAAAATAGTATTAGATGTTGTAATGGTTTCTCTAACAGATTTTCGAGAATCGGTCGCGATAATTCCCCCGAATTGTTATTAATACCGAACAAAGGGATCTAGAGTCTAGATTCTAGAGTCTCGAGGGAACAGCTTACCCGCTTTCGGAGCGTTAAGTTTCTTTGACCTGGAAGACATTATTGCACTCGACTGTGCCTCCCCTTCCGCCCTTCCTCCCTCTCGTCCCTTCAAATACGCGAATCTGCTGAACCGTCTCGTTGAATACTATCCGAAAGTCTCGCCATTTCATTAATTTTTCCACGTTTAATAATTGGTCGTCCTCGCCGAAAGAGACGAGGCCGAGGGACAAACGCGAAACATCATGGAAACGTTAGTACAGCAAATACTTTTCCGGAGTACCAAGAGAATGTGTTATAAACAAAAACACACGCGCGCCAGAGGTAATTAGCTGCCGCCGCTGTGTATCTTTTACTTGAAAGGAGAGACGCAAAGATGAAACAGGCGGGGTTTTGGGGCTGCAATAAAAATGATTCATCCGCACGACGTAATGTGTTTCGGTAACAGTGGAAAATAATAGCGAGGAACAAAGAATTCGTACGGTTTCAACGCGTAGCGAGCTCTTCCGTTGGAGAAACCATTCAATCTTTCTGAAAATTATTTAAATAAAAATAAAT
>CM052325.1:10609835-10621704 GCA_028455615.1 Lasioglossum zephyrum
TTAAAAACGG
The DNA here is from genome assembly GCA_028455615.1 of Lasioglossum zephyrum. Lineage (NCBI taxonomy): Eukaryota > Metazoa > Arthropoda > Insecta > Hymenoptera > Halictidae > Lasioglossum > Lasioglossum zephyrum. Next base: position 10,609,846 of record CM052325.1, read on the forward strand.
ACTAAAAAGTATAAAATAATTTTTCCTAGTGCCATACAGATTCCTAACCTCGTACAGATTGTCCTGAAAATTTGTGATTGTGAATTTTGAATAGCTGTGAAAATACTCGTGAGATTTCAAACGAAAAACGAGATAATTGATGCATTTTGCGCTCCACGTTTTTCGTTTGAAATCTCACGAGTATTTTCACAGCTATTCAAAATTCACAATCACAAATTTTCAGGACTATCTGTATGAGGTTAGGAATCTGTATGTCACTAGGAAAAATTATTTTATACTTTTTAGTCCGTTTTTAATTTGTGAATATCGTGTACATCTGTGCATCGTGTATCTATATCTAGGGATTACTGTGAAGCAGAAATCAGAGCAGTCGGCTGGATAAAGCGGTCCAGTTTGTTCCTCGAGACAGAGGAACTGGCTGTTTCGGCGTTTCAGCGCGCCGAGAACAAAACACTTGCCGGTCTTCTCTGTTCCACTTGGAAATATTAATTTATACGTGCAGGGAAGCCCGACCGACCCCAATTATCATGCGGATCGTGCTTGTCCAGGCCGCGATCTAATCCGCTCGCAGGATTCTGCGGGTCGATCCGATCAAACCCTGGTAAATCCCGTTCGCGAAATCGAGACGAAATTAATAAAATACGTTTATTGCTTCCGGTCACGTCTGTCTGTCCGGCGTTACAGTAAATATCTCGAGGTCTGCACGCCGAAAGCAATCTACCAGGTACTCACAAAGTTGCAATTTCTCATTTCGGGGAACTAGAGGGGCCGAGGAAGCGGAACTTCTCTTTAATCTGCCCAGTCAGTTAATTCAGCCACGCGAACTATGAACAAATAAAATAACGAATTATTTTCCGTGATAGTTATTGTTTTCTTGGTCGAGGAACGAATTTCGATGTTCACCGACTAAAATTATCAACGTTGTCTTTGCAGAGGAAAAAATTTGGCAATGAACGCGTCAACAAGACCGATGTATGAGATCATCGGAGAATTTCTTCGATTCGCTTTCGGCCGGGTGTTTCCTTATATTATTTAAGGCCCGATGGAAACCGCGCGAGGATCACGACCAAATGTTCCGTAAACATCCGCGAGCGTTAAATCGTCGAGGTCTCCCTCCTGCATAAATTTTGATCGGAATCATTCGGGGCTCGCTCGACTCCATTTCTGTGTACACGCGATCCCGACAGAATAATTGACGATTGGAAAGTTTGTTTCGTGTCTGGAAACAGTGCGGACCGTTCGCCTTTGAATACCAAATCGTTCGTGAAAATGATATTCGCATAGAACCTGTATGCGAGATCACACGTTTAGCAGATCCCATCAAATGGATCCACGAATACTTTCACAATTTTTATAGTTTGTGAAATTCACGAATATTTTGATAATCAGTCTGTTCAGATTTATAACTGTCCTTTTACAATCGTCAGAAATTATAATCAATCGATATATCTATAAACTTGAAGATTAAATGATTTGTTTGAAATTTCTATAGTTTTTACAATCGCCAAAGAAAATGCAGAGCATTAAGCGTTTGAAAATGGGGCCATTTGATCAACGCCTGCGTGTTAAGTTGCATGCACTGTCGCTAAGAAAACGCGGTTTCTTCGAACGCTGAAACAGTAGAAAAATTCTATTTATACTAATAAACCAATATTTACATTTGAATGAACGATTAAATTAATAGTTCTGAGATGTAGTGTGGTTACAGACAATTTTGTTTGCAATGTCAATATGGTGTAACAAACTCCAGATTTTCGTTCCAAAACCATAAGTGCGATACGTGGTTCTCGGCGAGAGAATGAGTAAAGCAGGATTATGATAAGTAGGATGAAAACAACGAGTTTTACAGGAAGCCACGGTCGAGTTATTGGAATTCGAAACATTCTGGCGTAAACTAGTTTCGTGACCCGCAAGCATTCGTGATCCATTTGTCATGCAAACGCAGGCCAGAAAGTATAAAATTACTTTTCCCGGAATAAAAGTATAATACGCCGTTGGGGTTCGGAGGTGGGGACGGGTTTACATTATATCATTCGACCGAGAGGATTCGATTAAATGGTCGGGTGGATGACAATCGAAACGCGAGTCAGCCGAAAGCTCGTTGCCAAGAAATTGTTTTATAATTTCAAATTATTTCCAGTTATTTCGAACACAAATGGAAAAATAACGAACGAACTAATTATTCAAATGGATTTGTTATTTATACCTTTGCGTGACGGACCCTGGTTGTTGTGCCCGGGTCTCTCGTGGCCCATACGGTTTAATTGCAAACGCCACGTACCGGATGTTTCATTTCAAGTGGATCGTAAAAGTTGATTTTTTAAAAATTGTCCGTATGCAAATAGGTTTATACGACGAACCTGACAATTCTGTCTGGGTCTCTGGCGACCCATAATGGAGATCTGAATCGAACGAGGTCGCGAACTGCCTCTGTGTTTCTTCACAAAATCACGAATCTGACCATCACGGGTAATTAAAAAAACTAATCCCGATTCGAGGGGATTAATCTCCAGGAGAAATTTGATAAGCCATGATTTCTGCGGCTTAATTGTCGAGTAGCACGCGCGAGACACTGGATCACGGTTTCACGAGGAACATTCCCTAATTAGGGGAGCATTTCTTCCGTGTTACAACACAGAGGAGAACCAGGTGAGAGCACATCGAACGCGCACCCCTCATCGCAACCTATATTTCTCCAGGGCGTCTCAATCAGTTCGAATGTGATTTATTAATGCGCGAGAAAACCTTGCGAATAAAAAAAAGCACTTTATTGTAAACAGAAAAATCTATTAGTGTGAGCAGCGCCCAATTAAAGAGCAGAAGTCGCACAAACGGAAAAGTCTCCACAGCTCAGCCGCCGCGGCGTTTTCAATGGAAAGAACTAAATGCATGTATTACAAAAAATTGTATTCATTATCAAATAACTGTTGTAAATGTAAATAGTTCTCAACTTTTTCTCGCCGTGTCTCGATTATCCTGTGGGTCTCGAGGTCCTGTATCAAGAGATTATTAAATCTATTGATTTTTATTTGGATTTTTATTTAGACTTCTGACTTTTTATTGTTTGAAAATTCGGAAAAATTTCTCGAAATGTTCAATTCAAGAGAAGATGTTGCTCGTCGGAAACTGTTCGGAATTTCGGAAATGTATTTCGAATTCGATGCACGTGTCGTTTTGATTGGGCCGCCCAGCGGCGAATTCGCGCATCGCGATGAAACGGTATTAATAAATCCGGGCGGGCGTGTGCAAACAATTGGGAACCGTGGTTACGCGGGTGCGCAAAAACCAGCCCTGTAAATACAGCAATAAATTAAAACCGAGGTGAATACGCCGTGTCCGGATCACGAGAACGCAATGACGTTTTTCTCTCGTTTCCCTGACTCCGTTCCAAATTCGAGACGTTTTGGCATTTGCGACGCTATATTTTGCCGGTTCTCGTAAACCAGCGAATTTGTTGCCGAAACAAAGTCGCAAATCTTCCTCGTCCGACAAAAATGACGAAAATACCTTTGTAGTTATAGCGTGAAATTAGGGAGATACTCTGAAACCAGCCATTCGAACAAACACAAACGTATCAGTCGTTTTAGGAGTCGTGAGAAGCGAGTAGGGGATTGTCGAAAGGAATATTGACTAGGGTAACCAAAGACCCATCGATCGGATTCCTTTCTTCGTGGAAGAAAGGGGCGGTAAGTTCTTTACGAAGTTACAACACTTGCTCCACTTTTCCGGATCGAACGACGTTAAAGGCTCCGTGGGAATTGGGGGGGGGGAAGTGCCCTGGGGGAATCCTCAGTTGAAGCGGAATTAACGGGAATTCCCTAGGACAAGCATAGGACAAGAAATGGAGGGAGTAGAGGAGGCCGACGAAAACAGCCGATTCGTTCCGGCAAATCGCGTTCGTTTTACTTGCAAATATCGTTCCGAATTAGCATTGCAAAGGGAAGCGACGCCTTCGCGACGGGGCTTTTCGGCTTTCGTCGCCCGGGAAAAGTCAGCCTCGACACAAACTCGATAGAATCCACGAGAGACAGAGAGAAAGAATTTCTCTCTAGCAACTTTCCCCTCGGCGGTTCCGTTAACGGAGTTAATAACCCGACAAATTTGTTGGCGAACGGTAAATACTGGATTGTAGTTCAGCAAGCCCCGCCCCACGGGGGAATTCCTGATTAATTACTCGTGTACCCGCTCCTCATGTTTCCCTCATTTTTCTTTGTCTCTGCTGGGCTTCCAACGAAAGAAGACGCGAAGCAACGTTTGAGTGCGTTTAATATCAATAATAAGAGGATTCTATTTGCGCGTACGACTTTTACAAAAATATTCGACCGATTCTGCCCAGCAGTCCCACTTTCTTCGTACCTTCTCGGATGAACGCTTAACAAAATCGTGGTTTTGGCATCGGTTCCGACACAAAATTCTTCCAAAAACGAGGTTAGGCTTCCAATATGGCGGCGAACCGTCTCGCGGCCTCTCCCCCGGAAAGTTATACACATATACATATACGCTATTGCGCTACAAACGGTCGCGTTTCGAGTTTCCACGGCACAGTTTGCCGCTAGTTCGAGGGTTCGGGAAAGTTTCACTGATTGAGTGAATAGAAATGGACAGGGGAGTCAGGGGAGGGGGGGGTATGTCGAAGAGACTTAAGGGGGTGGTTGACGTCGCTGGAAAAGCGGGGAGACAGAAGCGAGAATTTAATGCTTTCGTGGCCGCCGGGGGATTATTTTTATTTGCTATTTCTGTCCGCGTGAGTTTTCCGCATCGAGGTTCGGTATCGTTGCGTGAAAGGGGTACCCCGGATCGATCTTATAAATAATGGACGGTCGATAATCGGGCAGAGGTTGAATGAAAAGTCCCGGGAAAATTCAGTCAACTTCCGAGGAAAAGTTTTCCATCGACTCCCGTGGAGACGAGCGGCTCGAATTAAGTGTCCAACGACCGTCTTCATTGAAATGGTCGTTCGTTTTACACCTCGTCGCGTCAGCCGTCTCTTCTCCCATGTCTCGGCGCCGGGAAAAATGGATTTTTCATTTGATTATGGGATTAAGTGGCGCGGCAATCAACTAATGATTCCCTAGATGAATGCTTATGCGAATTTATACTCGTTGACTGGGTATTAATGAATCAATTAATCTGCCTCCAATCTTTGATCATCGTTTTTCATCGCAAACGATTATAATTATCAGACGTTCTGCATTTTTCTAAAAGTATCACAGGCCAGGAACAATCTTCGATTATTATTTTTTGAAAAATCCACTGTCTCTTCTTTTCCTTTTTACAATAATATTCGAGGGGAAGGGCATTCGTCTGATCAAACGTGGCAAACAGGTGTTCCAGTGGTTACCAACTTATGAAAATCACACGCCAATCGGTTTTGTACGAGTACATTGTTGTCAGGCGATGTAACATTGTTGAGAAGATGTTTCTTTTGGGAGAGCTAGCTCGTGTTTTCGAGAATCGAGCTCGCCTAGCCGATTATGTCGAAGGAATCTTATACTCCTGGTCGTTTTTGGCACAGAAAGGTTGGCATTACCCACGGGCAACGACGCGACGAAGGTCGCAATTACAGGGCCGACGCAAGCATAAAATTAACTATGATCCCCGATAGCCTCGCCACCCTACCGTCTTTTCTGCTTTTAAATATCATCGGATATTGGGTCTTTTTACCACCTGCCACGAAATTTCATGGATTCCTCCTTAAATCTCGTCTAGAAAAAGAAATACAAAAAGAAACCCCATACTGGAATGTCTCAAATAAAATGCGAAATAATTGTGCTTTACCAAAAATGATTTTCTGTACCCAAACAACAAAAACGATGTAGAAAGAGTTTCTAAAAAGTCGACCTTCACCTTGCAGATCAAGGCCGATTTGTGTTCACTCAATTTTTATTAATTTCTTAGTGGATGCGTACTAAAGGGTTTGAAAGATTTCGTAGATCGAAAACGACTAGGACGAGACAACGACGGTTTGCGTATAAATCCGCGACTTTGGCGAACGCAATTTCCGATAATCTGTTTACCGTGTGGTTGATTTCGAAGTTTCACAGAATGATAGGCGAACGTACCGGAAAATTAGCATTTCAAATCCCGGATCAATACGTGTTAAAACTTCCAAGCTGGAGTTGCTCGTGTCACCACATCGGCGGAGACTTGTCGATAAACTGTGGTGGAACTGCTTCGAGAAAAAAGCAACGTGACATTTTTTAACTATTCGAGTCTCATCTAACATCTCCTCCATCATTTCAATATTCCCACGAAAAATATAAAAAGAATTATTAAGCGCCCTTATCTTATTCGGCTATCCTCGGTACACTGGCAAACTGGCAAAAAATTTCGAGCTGTACTTATCTTATCAGCTTGGGAAAGTATTTCCAATACAACACACGTCTTCCCGCGAATTTAATATGGGACTTTTATAATACCTCACAACTGTTCAGAATATTTTTACAATATGCCGGAACATCAAATAAGATCCTCTCGTTTCCTTGAACGAACTTCTATACTCAATTTTAAATTATAAATGAAAAACTTCTCAGCTCTAAACTTACAATGATCTTGAATTTTCACATTTCTCGCTTTTCCGGATAGCTTTTGTTTTCTAGTAATCAACTCTGCGACTTTCAGCTTTGTGTTGTTTACTAAATTCACTTGTACAATGAATATAGCCACTGGTGTACGAAACGAAGTTGGAAACAACGAGAAGAGCAAGTGCGTCTAAACTTTTGATACTTCTTTTTCATATTTTGGCTAAAAATTCTTTCCTGCAGTGTCGTACATGAATAGTTTCAGTAAAAAATCGTGTGGCTACGTTTCTGTTCAAATAATAGAGCGCGTCTAAACTTCTTTCTTTTGAACGAAGTTCGCGCGTGGACCGCAGTTCAAATTTTCCCGCGCGTTTGGGATTTATCGATTTTGCGCGTTGCGCGCTGCGCGCTGCGGCAGTGTGACATTACCTTTCAAACCAAATGCACGCGTGCCGAGTGGCTTTTAAATCGAACGGAGCACGTGTGCACAGTTTTCTTCGCAACGTGATCAAATGTTCAAGTTCTCATCGATCGGTGCTTGTTTTCCCATCACATTTGAAATATAGTTTGCACGGCTTCGTTTTCGGTGCCAGTGACACAAAGTTCGTTCACTCTAATCGTCTCGACGTGTTCCTAACCTACACGTCAGCCAGACTGCGAAGCTTTTCGACGATGTCGGCGAATATAAAGATCGGAACGCACGACGGTTGCTTTCATTGCGACGAGGCTCTCGCTTGCTTTCTTTTGAAGACGCTGCCGCGGTACAAAGACGCAGAAATCATCAGGTAATTCATATTACACATATGCATATACATTTACATATTATATACACACATACAGGTAATACATATAGCCGGATAAGATTCTGAAAAGAGTTAACATTATTTTACCGAACACAAAAATGTTCAATATCACATAATATACCTAGAAGGAAGTATAGAACTGTCGAGAAATTTGATTTTTATTTTCTTTTAAGTCCGATGCAATATTTACGAATATCTGCAACAAAATTAAGAACGATTTCAACGATATACACTACTGACCAAAAGTTTGGAATCACAGCGTAAATTCAGAGGAACAAGATATTCATAAGATGCTCATAGTATGCTTGATTTTTATAAGAATCAGCAAGCGATTCCCAATTTTTCGCCGATAGTATATGTACTAGGACCTTTCACGTTCCGCTGTGCTGAGACATCAATCGTTAAATTTGCTTTTAGATCACGAGATTTAAGTATTTTAAGTACTTGCAACATTGTAGTTGACGTTGGTGGGGAATATGACCCTTCAAAGCATCGTTACGATCATCATATGAGGTAGCTATCGATATTTGTTCGCGGGATTTGCTAGTAGAATCATGGTTTGTTAACTACATTTGTTTTCTCGAATCAGAGATTTTAAGGAATCTGTGAGCACGGTGATAAAGAAACCTGGGTACGATTGGAAAATGAAACTGAGCAGTGCCGGTTTGATTTACTGCCACTTTGGTCATGAGATTATTAAACTATTATTTCCAAACATGAGCGACAGCGATGTAGAACAAGTGTTTAAGAAAGTTTATAACACGTTTATCCAAGAAATCGATGGCATAGATAATGGAGTTCCAATGTTCGATGGGAAGGCTGCGTAAGTGAGATCTATCCTGTGAATATTCGAGTTAGTAGTTTAGGTCTTTACGCTATTTTTCTTTCTAGATATCGCATTGTATCGGACATATCTTCTCGCGTCGATTTTTTAAATCCTCCATGGAACAGCAAAGGCATTGATACTAACCAACAATTCTTAAAGGCAGTTGAGCTCACTGGTCAGGACTTTTTGCAGCATCTAAATTATGCGGTGAACGTGTGGTTGCCAGCTAGGTCTATCATGGAAGAAGCTATACAAAATCGTTTTGAGGTGAACACTATTAATATAGTCATCTGTAAAATTAAGTGGTTACTCTGTTGGTTGTAATTTTGAGCAATGCTGTTGCCAGCTTTGATTGGGTAGTATGTAGAGACAAGAAAGATTTGCAGGTTGATCCAAGCGGGGAGATCATAGAGTTGTCTGAAGGAATAACATGGCAGGAGCACTTGTTCAGGATAGAGAAAGAATTAAACGTAGAGCCTGCATTGAAGTATGTCATTTTCAAAGACAAAGACAAAGGGTATCGAGTTCGAGCAGTTCCCATAGCGTGTTCCAGTTTTGTGTGCAGGTATACATCCAGTGAATTGCTTGATTCGTGCAAGCAGGAATATTGTTAGCCAATACAAGTACGCAATATCATTTTGTAGAGTGTTTTTACCAGAGGCTTGGGCCGGTCTGAGGGACAAGGATCTAGAGGTTGCCAGTGGAATCGAAGGCGCCTCGTTTGTGCATACAGTGAGATTTATTGGTGGACATAAAACGAAAGATGGCGCGATTACGATGGCACGCAAGTCGCTCGAAATTGCAAAGGCGGGATCGAGTTAACCGTAAGCTTAAATTTATCTATTGTATAGTACAATTGTACAACAATATGTTCTGAAATATACATTTCCAGTCGACTCCATTCATTTTTCTAGCCCCCTGGACGAAAGAATGTGGTTTTGATCGAGACAGTATGCTTGAACGATCCTTTCCAAAATATTGTAGAATATTAAATCACGATTCAATCTATTTCCTTTTTCTGGCAGACGTTCACTCTGTCTTTGTGCTGCGCCGTCGAGGCTTTGAATCGTCGAAAACTCGTTATACGGTTCCCGAAAGTGCTTCGATTAATTCGTTTTCCCGATTAAATTCTAAACCGACTCGTACCTATTCGTTTTTCATTGAACCGTTCTTCCCCGAACGTGGCACGCCGCGCTTCGAGGCCCACGAACGTTTTCATTGCATATGGAAAAAAGTTAGCCGGCAGTGTTCTATCAACCTGAAAACTTTGACATACATTTTCTGTAAAAAATTTCGGATTTTCATGCAAAATTCTAGCTACAATCGAACATCTTTGAGAAGCTTCAGGAAGAGATGAAAGAAACATTATAGTTTGCAGTCTAAACGGTCCCCGGTAACGGAAATAATCTACGAGCTGCATTTATTCACGAAACGAAGGAGTACCGTAATTGCGCGAAGATCTGAAATCTAATTACAGTTCGCGCGATTACGCTGTGGAATTCTGGCTCCGGCGGAAGGAAATTCTTTAAGCCGCCGTGTCGCGATGACATGATTAAAACACAGTTTACGGAAGCGACGGGACAGTCGAGAGAATTTTACTGAAGCGCAACAATTTTGATTTCGTATATAAAGTAGATAACGAGATAAAGATCCGCTCCGAGGTGGAGAGAAATTGAACGTGCTCCGTTGAACAGGGTTGATTATCAATTAGGAATTCCGTGATCAGTTCACAGAGCAGTCCGGGCTTCATTATCAGGCCCTTGCTTTCTATCTCCATCCTTCCGGGGTTGCGGCCGATGCCATGTTAAAATTATGCGACGACACGTGGCCATGGTTCGATGAACGTGCTTGACACGGGGTCGGGGAACTGGTGTGCTCGATGACGTGTTAAAAGCTCAGGGTAAAACGCGGTTCATAAATTGTTCATCAGTGATAATCGATGGCCACTTAAATATACAAATTTTTGCTGGGGCAGGATTAATTTTCATAAAAGAATCGTTTGGTACATTTTCAAGTGTGTAGTTTCATCCACGTGTTCCGTAAACATTGAGAAATTCGTGAAATTGTAAATGTGGCAGCGTGTTTTGTTAGTCCTGCTTCCAGCAGTAAGGCTCGAGATTCTTGTTGAGGTTGAAGAAATTTGCAACAGTAATATTGTAGCTAGGGTCATAACAGTTCATTCCCGAACTGAAGGCATAACCGACGGTGAACGAGAAGAAAAACGCCTTTCGATCGCGACGCGATTTGAATAATTAATTAGCGCCGCGGAGGCAGGGTGATGAAATCAAGCGGCACTGTTCCGGTCACTCGCCTTCGTTCATTAGCATCTCGTCTCCCTTTCAAAGCCGGTAACCTAATTCGTTAGCCGTTGATGCAGCGCGCCCACGACGAGGAACAAAAATCGAGAAACGGAAGAGGCGGGAGCGTAGCGCCATTTTGAAACGGGATAGAACAATATACTTGAAAATGTGTGAAAATTAGTTTAGGAAATGTTTTCGAAGAAACGTGCAGTCTAATTAGGACTGTAACAAGGGAGGCGTGGGTTCGAAGGGACAATAGAGGAACCGGGACAACAACGAATCGTTCGATAAAGGAAAAAAAAACTGTCAAGCAAGTTTGCCACTTGGCTCAACAAGTAACGATCACCGAAAGTTTTGCGGCAACGGTCGTAACAAACGCATCGGGCGAAAAAGCAGGCTCTCGGGAACGGCATCGAGGATTTCTGGGTGCATACAGGCGCACACGAGTGCCGTATAATTGACCGAGTACTCCAATTATTCGCTGGAACCGCATCGAGGACTTTCCTCGGGCCGATATTGCGACGCGATTTACCAAAAAGTGGAGTTTCCGCTTTGGAACTGCAATAATGGCTGAATAGAAGTGGCAGAGATATGCACATTTACGAAAGTTCCATCCCCACTACCTCAGGATGTACCCCAGAGCTTCAACGACACTGGAAGATCAAATAGACATTAGCAATTGAATAATTTAATTCCTTCATTTATAGTTTTTTTAATGAAATCATTACCATCATATTCTTGACATTTTTCTTATTAAAATGAACCCAAACACGACACCATTTGGAACATGTTTATTCGTTTAATCCACGTGTCGTGTTTGGGCTCGTTTTAACCAGAAAAACGTCAAGATCACATTGTTGACAGAATTGTAACGAAATAATTGCAAGGAGACTGCTTTTACTGTAGCTCTTATCGAGTAAGCGATTTTCGACGGTTGACGGGGGAGAACGTGTGCGATCCATCGACGGTATAAAGAATGGAGAAAGGTGGAAGAATCGAGTGCTCGTAAAATGATGCAGAACCAACCCCGTAATCCAATAATACAGACTCGTTGGCAAAGTGAACGGGGAACGCTTTGACGCAAAGTGTGTCATATTTATTCAACGAATCCTGCGATTCCAACTGCTTGTTTATCGAATTCGATGCATAAGCTACGGTGCACAAAATTCATGCGTTCCTCAAGTGCGTCGCTATGCTGACGGTGTATGATTGGGCGAAAGGTGCCGACGGACTCGACGATTTTTACCACGTTTTTATTAGCTCGCTTTCTTGTTTGTCTGTCTGTTCGGTGGCAAATTTTGCAATTGATTTTAAACTAACTTCCTGATGAGCTAGAGACTTGAAATTGCACACATGGTTCAGAACTGGATGACAATGCATTATTCAAAAAAAATTTTTTTAAAAAGTCT